>PVIY010031185.1:0-30172 GCA_004026745.1 Myrmecophaga tridactyla | reverse complement strand
ATATTTCCTTTGAATTTTGAATCTCCATTGTTATTTCTTTTAGAAGACACAAGGTTATTACTGTTATCTTAGCCCTTCTGCCTGGAAAATTTGCGATCACAAATTTCCTGTAAACTTAATGCACATATACACAAAAAAAGAGATAATTTATTTTGTTTCTAAATTTGAAAGCTATTTCAGTGGGCATTGAATTCTGTAAAGCAGTGCCATGGTCAGGTTCATGTGTCAACTTGGCCAAGTGGTGGTACCTGTTTGTCTGGTTGGGCAAATGCTGGCCTGTCTGTTGCAATGAGGACATTTCATAGAATTAGATCATGATCACATCAGCTGCACCCACAGCGGATTCCATTTGTAATCAGCCAAGGGGAGTGTCTTCTGCAATGAGTGTTGCTCAATCTATCACTGGAACCCTTTTAAGGAGGATTCAGAACAGACAGTCTCTCTTCATGCTTCAGCTGGCAAGCCTCTCCTGTGGAGTTCATCCAGACCCTCCATCTGGACTGTTAGCTTAACAGTCTACCCTGTGGATTTCGGACTATGTGTTCCCATGGTCACATGAGACACTTTTGTAAATTTTATATTTGTGAATGTTCCCTGTTGATTCCGTTTCTCTAGAGAACCCTAACTAATACAGGCAGTTACTACCTTTTGGTACTTGAAGCATGTCTTTCAATTATGTTCTTTCTTTTTTTTTTAAATGGGCAGGCACTGGGTAATGAACCCGGGCCTCCAGCATGCAGGCAAGAATTCTGCCACTGAGCCACCATCACACCACTCTATGTTCTTTCTTATAACATTTTTGATGACAATACTGGTATACATCTCATGATTTTTCTTTGGTACATGTTTTAGTTTGCTAAAGCTACTGGAATGCAATATACCAGAAATGCATTGGTTTTTACAATGGAGATTAATTAGTTTACAGATTTACAATTCTGAGGCCATGAAAATGTCCAAATTAAGGTAACAAGAGAAACATACCTTCTCTGAAGAAAGGATGATGTAATCCGGGGCTCATCTGTTAGATATCAAGGCACATGGTCAGTGTCTGCTGGTATGTACTCCTGGGTTTCTTTGCTTACAGCCTCTGGTTACAGCGTTTCTCTCTCTCTCAGCTCTTCTGGGTATTTCTCTCTGAGATTGCTTAGGTTTTTCTGTCTTTTCTCCTCCTATAAAGGACTTCAATAAAAGAATAAGATCCACCTGGATTGGGTGGGTCACATCTCAAGTGAAATAACCTAATCAAAAGGTCCCACTCACAATAGGGCTGTGCCCATAAGAAGATTAAAATAACATTCCTTTTCTGGGGTACATAACAGTTTCCAAGCACCACTCTGGACCCCCAGAAGGCCTGTTCTTTCAATATGCAAACTATATTCATTCTAGCACAATATCACAAAAATCTTAAAACATTTCAGTAACAATAAATTATAAAGTCTCATTAAAATCAATTACAGATGTAGTCTGTCCTAACACAAAATTCTCCTCCAGCTGTGAACCCATGAAATTTAAAAGAAGTTATTTGCTTCCAATAGACAGAGGAGTGACAAATCATAGGATGAATGTTTCCATTTCCATAAGGAGAAATTAGAAGGAAAACTGGAGTCACAGGATCAAATAAGCTGTGAAACATTTCAGTGCAAACTTAATTAGATTTTCAGGTTTGACAGTCATCTATGGAATGACATTTCATCCTTGGGACTTCAGAGGGCAACAGTTCCACCTTCTCCAAGGGTTTTCACAGCATTCCTGTTCTCTCCAAACACTTGGGTGAGTGCTTCAACATCTCCAAATGCTGGGGATACTAGCATGTTCTAGGCCCCACCCTTGTCAAGTAGCTGTATGACAGCTGGAATCTATGCCATCTCTGGGGCAAAGTCTCACCCCTTTCCAAAGAGGGTAGCAGTGGCCAGACTTTTCCCAACTCATAGGGAATGTTCTCTACCCTGACTGATGCCTGGGGTGGGAGGATTCTTTCCAAACAATGGGGAAGCCAATATCCCCTCCTGTGCTTGTTTGAAAGGATTTATGTACCCTAGAAAAGCCATATTTTAATCCTAGTCAATCTTGTGGGAGCAATCATTTCTTTTAATCCCTATTCAGTGCTATAGTTTGGAAACTTGACTAGGTTATGTCAATGGAGATGTGACTTAATCAATTGTGAGTATTAAACTTGATTAGATGGAGAAATGTCTCCACCCATTTTATGTGGGTCTTGATTAGTTTACTGAAAGCCTATAAAAGAGGAGACATTTTGGAGAAAGTTCCCTTTGAGAATGAGGAGAGAGTCATAGAATCATGGCAGAATGACAAGAGAACGACAGATTCCAACAGCCAGCGACCTCTGGAGATGAAGAAGGAGAATGCCATGGGGGGGACTCATAAAGTAAAAGGCCTGGAGAGGAAGCTAGTAGATATTGCCATGTTTGCCACATGCCTTTCCAGTGGAGAGAGAAACCCTGAATTTCTTTGGCCTTCTTGAACCAATGAATCTTTACCTGGATTCATTAATTTGGACATTTTAATAGATTTTCTTTAACTGGGACATTTTCTTGGTTTTAGAATTGTAAGCTGACAACTTATTAAATTCCCCTTGTAAAAACCATACCATTTCTGGCATATTGCATTCCAGCAGCTAGCAAACTAGAACACCTCCTTTCTCCACACATCTGAGTGCCCTGGGTTGGTAATTCTCTTCTTTAACAATCTTCTGAAAGCTGACCTTTCAAAAACCCTCAGGCAAACTCACCCTTTCCCTGCGCATGGATGAATCCATTCTCCTGGCCTGAGGTTTCTTGGCTCCAGACCTTATTTCTCCTTTAATCTGTTGTTTCTCTGTCCTTTATAATCCAGGATCGCAAAGGTTCAGCTCATACAGTTATTGCAAGAAAACATGGTGTTCACATGCAGTGCACAGGGGTCCCAACTATCAGACAATAGAACTTTTAACCACTTCTGGATAACTGTATTTCTGATATTGATTTGTCCTGGAATAATAAACAGGTTCCATATTTGTTTAAATCTTTATGTGGAGCATTATCCTTAATTTTACAAAAAGCTGAGAATTTTCCAAACTATCAATTTATGTTTTCTTTGTACTGAGGAGTTCTCAGCTTATCCCTCTCCTCTTGCATTTACTATAAGCCTCAAAGAGAAGCCAGGCTCCATTTTCTACATTTAGTTTGGAAATTTCCTTGGCTTGATTGCCATGTTTATCACCTTCAAATTCTGCCTTCCATCCAACACCCAGAATCAATTTTGCAAAGTTCTCACCCACTTTAAAACAAAGATTGCTTTTCTTCCATTTGGCAATGACATATTCATCATTTGTAACACTTCATTGAGGGTACCTTTAGTAACCATATTTCTATCAACTGTCTCATCAAAGCAGTCTGGTTCTTTCCTATCAGGCATCTCACAATTCTTTAAGAATATTACCTTTATCTATTTATTGTATTTTTTGTGTCTTCAAATCAAAGCACCACACTTCTCTAATATCAAAATATGTTTCAGTTTGCTAAAACTGTCAGAATGGAATAAACCAGAAATGGATTGGATTTTATAATTGGGATTTACTAGTTTACAAATTTACAGTTTTAAGGCCATTAAAATGTCCAAATTAAGGCATCAAGAGAAAAATACCTTCTTTCAAGAAAGGGCACTGGCATCTGGGCTATTTCCATCTTCATCTTTCTGGTGGGGTGTGGAAATCTATGTTCTTTTCAAATTCCTATATCTGAAGTAGAATAATTTCCATTTAAATCTTATTTACTGCTATGGTATCAAATATCTCTCTTTTGGATAGCTCCCCCTGCCTTTAAAAGATCTATCTAGGTTTCTAATTCTATATTTTTTAAATATGATGGGACTTCAGAATCATTGCAGGCAAAATAGAACTAATTATTTTATTGTTAAAATCTCCTATCTTCACCAACTCTTCATCCTCATCCTCCAAAACATCTGACCTTCCTTCCCTGGCCCTCTTCCTCTGTCTCTTCTTCCTCCTCTTTCTTCCTTTTTTTTTACTTTCTTCCTCCTCCTTCTCTTCTTCTCCTCTTCTCCTTTCTTTTTTTTCTACCACTATGGATTCTACTTCATTTTCTTCCTTTGTTGTTTTCAATTCATTGATCACACAGGCACCAACATTGAAAATTCTACATGTATCATGCAGTTCAATGATCTCTCGACTCCAGTAGAAATGATTTTTCCAATATTTTCCCACGCTTTCCTTTTATCTCTCTTGTCTCTTACAAGTCAAACTTAGACTTTGTTACTTCATTTGGTGTTTTCTATAGCCCTGAAAATGCATTTATCAAAGTAGAAAAATAAGTTCAATCTTTCATTCTATGTACTAATGTGCTTAAAAGAGGGATGCTATAGCTGGGAAGTTTAAGTTTGAAACCAGGCATCAATCTTCAGAGCTATGTGGGCTTTAGGATATTCCTTCAAATTTATAAGCCTCTCTTCCTCAACTATGATTATTATGTGACAATAGAACACCTATTAGAAGTTATGAGGCTAAATGACATGGTATATATAATGCACTTATATAATGTGAAGTAAATACAAAACTACACATTAGTGCTTACAATTGCTATTAGCTATTACTTATTCCTTTTCTCAATATTTAATCAGAAAATATTTTCTGAGTAAACTGTATGTTCATTTGCACCAAGAAAATGGCAAAACAGAGCTGAGTATCAACTCTTGTTCTTGATTGGCCAAAAGAAGGAGTTGGGGAATGGCTCTGAAAAAGTTTATTTTTCCTTTTCTCTCTTTCTTTTTTTGTTTTTTCACTTTCTAGCAGCCTATTAAAGAAAGGAACAGGTATTCTTCTCAGTTTTCAGCATTGCCCCAGGCAAGGGTAGAATTAAGGAATGAGAAACAAAGTAACAAATCAGGTGAAGAGTTTATCTTCCACAAGTAAAGGGGTCATGGCCCAATGCAAGTGATGTTTCCCATTCAGAGAATTTAGCCTTCAGGGAGTGGGAAGTCATCATCAGTTTCAACCTACAATAAGTGGAGATCAGCATGTTCCAAACATGCAACAATTTCAACCTAAGGAAAGTGTAAAACATTTCAAGCAAGGGGGAAATGGAAGTTGCTGGAGAGACATTTACAGCTTGAATGGGACAGGAGACTGATAAAAGACTACCCCAATCTGTCCCCTCAACTCAAAAAAGGGACAGCAAAGCCCAGCACAGATGGCGATTTTTATTTAGAGAATTCATACCTTAAGAGCTGTAAAGCAGAAACAGTTTAAGTCTGCCTTCAACCGCAGCTGTGTCTCAACAATGCCCCTGGCAGGAACAAGATCTATAAAGAATTAAAGGTACAATACAACCTAATGCCAGTGGGAAGCAATGTGCTGACAAAAATCTCCTCCTGATCAGGGCAGGAAAAGCACAGAATTAAGAGGCTGCACAAGTAAAATTGGCACTCTACTCAGTCTCATCCCCAGGGAACTTTGAAACTGATACAGATTCTTTGTGGGTCCTGGGTCTGCCTTGACTGAGGAAATGTGATTCGAGTTTATCCTATCTGGCAAGACACTGCCCAGAGCCAGGCCTCCAAGTAAAAGTTGCTAGAGATAACAAAGGCAGTGTTAAAAACATATTGAGGCAGGGCAAGCAATGGTGGCTCAGTGGCAGAGTTCTTGACTGCCATGCTGGAGACCTGGGTACTGTTTCGCATGCCTGCCCATGTGAAAAAAAAAACAACAAATGGAAGCAACTGATCAAAACAAAGCACACATCAGAGCGATATTCCCTGAGGAAGGATAGGGAAAAGAGAGCTTTTTTTCCTGGCAGTGAAACAACTGCACACACAAAGTAGGCAATCTAAAAAACATCTGTACAAGCAAGACATGATCTAGAAAAACTAAAGCTGAAAAATTCTGTTTAACAGAAGTTATTCTAGATGTCTAGAATAAATTGAACTGAATGAAAGAACAAGTAGAGAACTAAAGTCAACCAACATGAAAACTTTAGGCAAAAGAGAGAAAATGACCTCCAGAATAAAATAATCAAGAAAATCAGATGCTTAGGCACTAGCCAAATAATCATGAGTCTTACTAGGAAGCATGAGAATATATTCAGTCAAAGGAACAAACAAACTTCATATGATATACAGAAGTTGAAACAATTCAAGATGTTCAGGCAAATCTTCTAAATCAATTCAGTGAATTGAAGGAAAATGTATCAAAAGAGATGAATTATGTAGACCCTGGGTGAACATGCAGAAAAACTTGAAAGATTTTGAAACAAATGGCAGAAATTATGGGAATTAATGGTACAAAAGAAGATATGAAAAACACAATGGAGACATACAACAGCAGATTTGAAGAAGCAGAATAAAGGAGTAGTGAACTAGGCACAGGAAATCTGAAATCCTACACATAAAAGAACAATAGAGAGAAGAATGGAAAAATATGAGGAGCATCTCAGGAGGTCCAGAATAGTTAAAGCTATCTTAAAATAGTAGAATGAGGTTGGAGGATTCACAGTTCCCAATATTAAAATTTATTACATAGGGTACAAGGGTGGTTCAGTGGTAGAAGGCTCACTTTCCAAGCAGAAGACCCAGGTTCTATTCTTGGACCATTCACCCCACAAAAAATTTTATTACAATGTTAATGTAATCAAAACAACATGTTACTGGCACAAGGACAGACATATAGATGAATGGAGTAGAATTCAGAGCTCAGAAATCAACCCTCATATTTATGACCAACTGATATTTTGACAAGGTGGCAAACACCATTCAACTGGGAAAGAATAATCTCTTCCACAGATAGTTCTCAGAAAATGGGACCTATATTTGCAAAAAAAAAAATAAGTAGCACCCCTGCTTCCCACCATATACAAAAACCAACTCAAATCATATCAAAGCGCTTAATATAAGAGTTAGAACTTTCAAAACTCAAGAATAAAATGCAGGGAAGCATCACTAAGACACTGTGTAAGACAAAATTTCTTAGCGTTTGTACCCAAACCACAATCAAAAAGGAAAAAAATTGATAAAGGGGATCTCACCAAAATTAAAAACTTCTTATCCTTCAAGGACTTTATCATGAAAATAAAGTGTCAACCTACACAATGGCAGAAAATATTTGGAAATTATGTATCCAATAAAGTTTAACATAGCTAGAATATATAATGAAATCCTTCAACTTAAAAACAAAAATGGGGAAAACTTGAATAAACATTTCTCCAGAGAAGATATACAACTGGCCAGAAAGCACATGAAAAGGTGCTCAACATGATTAGCTATGAAGAAAGTGCAAATCAAAAGCATAATAAGATACTATTTCACACCCATTAGAATGGTTGCTATACAAAGAAAAAAAAGAAAACAACAAGCGGTGGGGAAGATGGGGGAAAATGAGGAACATTAATTCATTATTGCTGGCAATGTCAAATGGTGCACCTACTGTGGATGATAGCTTGGCAGTTGCTCTGAAAGCTAAGTATTGAATTACCATTTGACCTGGCAATCCGCTATTTGGTATATACCCAACAGAACTGAAAGATGGAACTCAAACAAGTATTTGCACATTGATGTTCATATTATTATTAACAATTGCTAAAAGATGGAAGCAACCCAAGTTCCTATCAACTGATAAATGGATAAATAAAATGTGATCTGCATATAAGGAATAATATTTACAATACAAAGGAATGAAGTTCTGATAAATATGAATAAATGGATGAAACCTGAAGACATCATGTTTACTGAAATAAACCAGACAGAAAAGGACTAACGTTGTATTATCTTACTGATTTGAAATGATTAGAATATACAAACTCAGAGTCAGAATATAGAATGTAGGATAGCAGGGAACAAGGAGGAGAAAGGGACAGGAAAGTTAAGATTTAAAATATGCATGTTCCTATTTGGAATGATGGAAATTTGGACAATGGTGACAGTAATGCAAAATTGTGGATTCAGTTAACAGCACAGAAATATATATCAGAATGACTAAAAAGGAATATATTAGATTTTATATACTGCAATAGAATATTTTTTTAATCCCAGGAATTACACTACACAAAGAGTAAACTCTAAGTTAAACCATGAACTTTAATTAATAGTACAACTATAAAATTGTGCTATTTCATCAATTGTAACAAATTTTCTGCACCAATGAAATGTGATGGTGGTGCATTGCTATATGGGTGGGTTGCTATGTGAGAATCCTGTATTTTATGCATGATTATTCTATAATTTCACAAATTCTCTAATAAAAATAACAATCAAAAAGAAAATAAAGGGAAATGAAAAAATAATAAATTGGGGAAACTCTACCTAAAAAATACTAAAGAAAAGAAAATATGATGTCTGATATATAAATATAAAAAATTACATAACTGATACAATTCTACCTATCATAAAACAGGTAAAAATGTATCACAAGTCTGAACCCAACAGTTAAAGGAAAATTTTTCAGCAGTGTATAGTTAACATGAAAATTAATAAGGGAAAGTTCAACAATAAAGTAAATTGATAAAATACATTAATAAACAAATCATAGATAAAGAAATAAAAATAACCTTCTTTTTGGCATGGGCAAGCTCCAGGAATCGAACCCAGATCTCCACCATGGCATGTGAGAATTCTGCCACTTGAGCCACCATTGACTGGCCTACAAATAACTTTTAAATGTGCAAAGATATGCAGAACCCAATTATGTGTAAAGAATTTCAATTAAACTGTACAAATTCAATGCAAACTTTGACTAAAAAAAGTCTGTCACATACCAGAAATGTGTGTGAAACATTAGTTGTTGATAACACGGCCAGGCAGGTATTCTTTGCAGACTGTTGGGAGAAGTGTGTTTAGCACGATCTCAATTCAAGGCATTTTAACAACAACTCTGAACATCAACATTTAAAATACACTTGTTGATCCAACAATTCCAATTATAAGAACTCATTCGTGCACATATATAAAAGGTAGACATTTATTGCAGAATTACATGTCAGAGAAAAAGACTGGAATCAATATGAATATAATTGTATATGCAGATTTTATAATATCTCTTTTAGGATTTATTTTCCAGTATAAAGATAGATGGAAGTAAGTTAGATCCATATGAACCAGTATAGTAATATCATCAAGATGTTAAGTGGTAAAATGTGAACTTTTACAAACAGAGATATACACACATATATAAATGTAATGTGCTTTTCTTTCCAAAGGAAATCCTTGAAGCATCTTAAAAACAAAGTCATGTGATACCTGAGACTCAGATTTAGAATTCTGCAGCTAAGAAAATCAACATTATCCCAAACAGCCACTGCTTAAAAAGCTGAAGAAGAGACTAGACTTCAATTAGAGATATGGAATGAAGCAGATCTGCTTAGGACTAAAGTATATCAGAACTAAAGTATATCAGAGGACATAGGATGATATTGTCTCTATTTTAAATCTTCAACCTCTTTGGGGGACCAAAAGAAGTGATATTTACTTGGTGCAAAATTTATATTTTCTGTAGCACATTATCTAATTTAACTTCTATGGTCAGTTGATTCAAACATCAAAATTACATGGAGTGAGATCTTGTTGGTTTGTACAGATTAAAGTGATGTCCTAAAACACCACAAAGCAATTTGGGCAAAGAATGAATAAAAAAAGAATTTCCAAAGCCTCCTTGAGAGACTGGAGAAAAATGTGGACATATTAAATTTCCGCAACTGGGGAATTCCTGATATTCTGATAAACTTTGAGGACTACTAAGTTAATAGGCTGGGCTCCCAATCATGAGGCTTGCCTTTACAAAACGTATTCATGTATAGGAGAAGATAAGCTTACTTATAATTATGTCTGAGTCATGCCCAGACAACATCTTTTGTTGCTCAGAAATGGCCTCTCTCTTGAAGCCAACTCTGCAGGTAAACTTTATGCCTTCCCCCATATATGGGATATGATTCCAGGGGTTTAAATCTCTCAAGAATGAGCCTGGACCCAGCATTTTGGGATTGATAATGCCATCTTGACCAAAAGGGGGGAAGAGAAATTTTAAAAAGTCAAAGGGTCATTCTGGAGATTATTGTTAAGCATTATATAGATATACCTTTTTAAGTTTTTAGTAGATTGAAATAGCTAGAAGGAAATACCTGAAACTGTTTAACTATGATCCAATAGTCTTGATTCTTGAAGATGATTTACAGTGTGACCATGTGATTATTAAAACTTTGTGGCTGACACAATCTTCATGCAGTGTATGGACAGATGAGTAAAAAATATGAGAACAAAAATAAATAAATAATAGGGGAGATAAGAGATATGTGATGTTTCGAGTGTTCTTTTTTCTTTTTTGAGAAATGAAAATGTTCAAAAATTGATTGCACTGATGACTGCACAACTATATGATGATACTGTGAACCTTTGATTGCACACTTTTGATGATTATATGGTATGTGAATACATCTCAATAAAATAGTGTAAAACATAAAACAGAGCCCAGAACTGCCCCTGAGTAGTTGTACTGGCATATTTGATTACGATAGGTGGGAGATTTACATTTTATGTTATGCCATTTTGTATGGCATCCTTTTTTACTATTTAATCTTACTGTATTTTCAATTGTTTTATTTAAAAAAATAGGTGCCTGGGGGTGCAAGGGTAGTTCAGTGGTAGAATTCTTGCCTGCCATGAGGGAGACCCATGTTTGATTCCTGGTCCATACGCTTCCCCAAAAACAAACAAGCAAGCAAAATGAACAAATAAAATGCAAACAAGCAAAGCATGAATTCAACAAATGGCTCTGCAATAACAGAATACTCACATGGAAAAATAATGAAATGTGACCCTGTCATACAGCATACAAAAAAGGTAGATGCCTTACATAGTAAAAAAAATCATATGTAATATAACTGATATTGAATAAAAGAGGACAGTCTCTGTAGCATTAAATATTAACTGCTATAATACTAAGAAGGAACTTAATTCATGAGAATTTAACTAAAAACAAAGCTAAGATGAAAAACAAAATTAACTTAGATAATGCAGAAAATAAACACCACATAACTCATTAAAATTCATTCATTAATTGTTACATCTTAATTATTGACTCAACACTATAAATGCATTTCAACTTCCTATGTGCAGTGAAGCTAAACATTACATAGTTTTCATTATAGTCACCAATAACCCACACATAAATTAAATTATTTAATTATCATTATGCTAAAAGCTTTGAAGAACAGGAAGAGGTGTCTCAGATTTAAGGTGACTTTTGGGTTCCAAGGTGATGTTCACTACAGACAGCCAAATGAGTCTCTTCATTGAGGATGACACTTATTTACTACCTATGACTTTTCTTCTCCAGAGTGTCTTCATAGCATTTGTCATCTCTGAGTTTCTCAGAGTATAGATTAAAGGGTTTAGCATAGGAGTTATGACTGTATAAAATACGCTCAATGATTTGTCAATAGGGAAATTTCTAGCGGGTCTTGAATACATAAAAATACAGGGAACAAAGAAGAAGACAACAACAGTGATGTGTGAACCACAGGTAGAGAGAGCTTTCCTCTTCCCTTCCTGACTAAAGTTCTTTAGAGAGTGCAAAATGACACCATAGGAGATGAGTAAGAGTAGAAATACAATACTGCAGATTAGCCCTCCATTGACTGCTACTAGGAGACCAATGACATAGGTGTCAGAACAAACGAGTTTTAATAAAGGGTACATATCACAGAAAAAGTGATCAATGACATTGGGACCACAGAACGGGAGCCTGTAAAGAGAGATCAGTTGAATTACTGAGTGTAAAAATCCCCCAATCCAGGATACTATTAGCAGCACAATACACACCCATTGCCTCATGATAATCAAATAATGTAAAGGCTTACAGATGGCCACATAGCGGTCATATGCCATTGCCAACAGAAGAAAAACCTCTGATCCACCAAATAAATGCTCCATAAAGAGCTGAATCATACAAGCTTGGAAGGATATGGTCTTTTGTCCAAAAAACAAGCCTGAAATCAATTGTGGGGAAATGACTGAGGCATAAATGACATCCATAAATGATAAGCCAGCAAGAAAGAAGTACATAGGTGAACCCAGGGACTTACTGACAGTTACAGTCATGACAATCAGCAAGTTGCCCACCATGGTCAAAAGGTAGGACAGTGAGAACATAACAAAAAGTACTTTCTGTTCCTTTGGATTCTGCGTGAGGCCCAGGAGGACAAAGTAGGTCACATTGTTCTTTGGTTCCATCTCTTTTTTTATAGATGCTCACTTCAGTTTTCAAGACAGCTTCCCTGTGAAACAGTGATGAATTTTAGTGTGTTAAAAGCCTAATATTTTATTCAGTCAAAATGCATATGGAGCATTTATTTACATACATTGGGTTACCAATGCTAAATGGGACAATGGTCCCTAATCTCAGTGATTTGATTTATGATTATGGGGTCAGAATAATGCAGACCAATGTAATCAGTGCTATTTTAAAGATATTCACATGATGCTAAAGGTGTAGGCCCAAGAAAGCTCCTCAGATGAAGCCTTTGCTGAGTTTAAACTGTAAAGTGAAAATTGACTAGAACAGCAGAGGTTGGGAAGGGAATTCCATGAAAAGGTGCACCGTTTATAAAGTCACAAAGCTTACAACCCAAGAACTCATTTAGGTTAATTTACATATTAAAAGTGGTTATAAAAATTGAAAGGAAGTCTATAGATCAAAGTTCACTACCCTAATTTCCTCCCACTGCACGGAAACCTCCTTCTAGAGTCTTTATTGGAATTTCCTCCTTTCCCAGAACTACAAATGCTAAAGCCTTACAATTTGTATCTCCATCTCCTATCTCTCCCTTAATTTGCAAACTTATGTATGCAACTATCTAATGGATATCAAATTAGTGTTTATAAAACAAATTATTAATAAACCACACCAAATTATTCCTTCTCTCATAATGGTGCCACTTTCTGTGTTATCGTTTAGAGCAAGCACCTCATAATACCTTTCATTCTTTTATTCTTCTCACATTACTTATTGAACCTTTAAAAAATCCTTTGCATCTACCTTCAAAACATGCCACAATTTTGATGATCCTTACTGTCCCTCTGGTAGTTCCTTGAGTTACTGCCATTAGCTTCCTGCCAGTCTTTCCACTTATATTCCTACCTCCATCTATCCATTCTGCTGCAGCAGCCAAAATGATTCCTTTGAACTATGATTTAGTTAATGCCACACACTCAAGATTCCTACAGAGGATTCCTACACACACTATTTATGTTACTTGGCCCACAAGACACCAGAGAATTTATATCCAGGCTACTTCCACAAATTCATTTCTTACCATTTTCATTTTGCTTGAGACTTTGCTGTATCTCAAATATACAAAATGCTTTTCCATCTCTTTAGTTCTGCTGTGCTCTTAGAGATATTCTTTTCAATGATCAGAGACTGTTTACTTACAAAATAATGATAAATATTGGGAAAAGGGGTATTGTAAGCTTACTCTTTCATGTATCTATTCAATGGCTAAATGATAATAGAATACTCATATTGTGTCAAGTTTTTCCTAGGCACCACAGAAGATCCACTAACTCATTTATGCTCAGGATCTACTCTAGGAGCCATATCATCAGAAGGTAGAAATGTTGGTATTTATTGAGTCATCATTTTTCCCCCCAAATATCTGATTTTTCTACATGGAAGTATTCCTCTTGAAGTTAAGAGATGATTGATGATCTCTAAGAATTCCTTTAACCTTCTCAAGACAAGTATCATATAAAGCCTAACTAGCAACACTTCATCTTTTTCGCTTATTTAGCAATAATTCTGCACTTACCTTGAGAAAGTTCCCATTCAGCTAGTTGCCTATTCTATGTTTTTAATATGTCTCTTAACTCAATAGCCTTACTTTATATTCAGAGAAAGCAAATAGGTATATTGTGCTATGTCTTCACACAAGACACCTTACTAATAGGCAAGTAAAACAGTTTTATTTAACTCAGTGTCTATCACACTCCAGTTTTAGGAAATATATAATATATTATTTATCATTTACATAAGTCACGTTCTAATAAAATATTTTCCTAAACCACTGTACTTTTATTACTTTCCAATCTAGCTGCAAGATCTTAAATAAGTTGTAGTCACCACTATAAGTCATAATTTTGCACACCTGTAATATGAGATTAATGATAGCTACCTACTGAGTGTGTGTGAATATTTAATGAGCTCAAATATTTGAAAGCATATATAACCAGTGCACGGAATAAAAAGTAATCAAATTTTTTGTTATAACATATCTGAAGTTTAAATTGCTACATATCAGCATGTATAAATTGATATTCCTCTGCACAACCTGGTGAGAAAACAAATTTCTCATTCCATTGACTCCATTTGAAATAGACTTTGCTATTTTTCACCATATCACACAATATTAAGGGTTAGAACTGGAATTAGACTCTAAGTTTGACTGATTGCAAAGTTTTTCAACTTTCCAATTCTTATAAGCTCAAGTGTTTTAATTGCCTATGAAATAAATGTTCACACAATTGCAGTGTGATTTCCACTATTAAGCATTAAAATCGCACCTTCTGGAACACTATACACAATGTAAAGGAGAATTTTTAAACTCACACATAAGTACCTGGAAATGTCTCTCTAAGTCCAGAATAACCACAGAGGATGAAAAGTTGCATTCTTTCCTGGAGGTAGATGTGATTTCATATGGCTATGCTATCAGTTTTCTTTGAATATTTCATAAAATTTTTCATTGCATTGAAAACCATTAAAAAGAAATTCTATTATGCAAAGAGAAAAACAAAATATCCCATTGTTAGGATAACTTATCAAAATACAATAATATCCTATATCTACATAAGAAGTTACCACCTAATAAGGACAAAAAAATTCTACTAACTTCTTTTCTTGTAAATTCCAAAGAAAAATTACTGCTCTAATTCCTTGACTTTCTCATTCCATTCTGTTGGTATGGTCATACTAGTTGTTTTTGAGAATCTGGAAGGGCATTCAGTGACTTTTTTAATATCATGCTTTAAGTTTAGTTCAGCAACTCCTGACATAGTTACATAAGTTCTTAAGAGAACAGTCTACTCACTGATAGGGAAAGCATCACTGGACATTTCTAGCCCCTCTAACCACAATATTTATCATGGAATGCTGCAATTGGAGTGCATCCAAGATTGCTAATTGCTTAATTACATTCACGTGGATTTTCAAAAAAATTTTAGAAGAGCATCTATATGTAAAGATGTTGTAAAAACCATCGTGTTATTATGGTCAAGAAGCTGTTGCATGAAGAAAAAAACTAGTTTCAGAACTATTGTGAGATAATTGCTAGGCAAAAATAACGTATCACCCCAGTCAATTTCTTCCAATGCAGATTAATTTATAATTTATTTTCCCATTTTGCTATAGCAAGTTTTACTTTATTTTAATTTAGTACTTTATTTATTCTGCCTTGAAATATAGTTATTTATGTTGTAATTTTATCTCCAATTTAGATGTAATAGCATTCTTTATTCAATTATTGATTATTTTAAAAGTATATATCCAGCACTTATTTTGTCTCAGGTGCTATGCTATGAGCTGGGTATACAATAGTTAACAAAACAGAAAAAGGAAATTAGGAAAAAGAATCTGTATACAATTACCTTATATTCTTGTAATGGAACCAAGCAATGGGCAAGAGAATGACTTAATAAAGCAATTATAGTCTGTGATAAGTGCAATTAAGACAACAAACAGGATATTGACATAAAATAAGAGAGAGAATGCTATGTGGATGAAGTAGTTAGATAAGGCCATTTTTAAAGGGTGATATTTAAGCTGTGATACAAAGGATGAAACGTTACGATAAGAAATATTGTTATAGGTGGAAGTTTCCAACTCTGAAATAATCAAGACACAGAAAGTTCAGTGTGCCTGATGGGAAATAAGAAAGGAAGAGAATAGAAAGAAATGCAGATAGTAAAAAAATACCATGCTGTACTGGAGGGCAGTGTAGAGCTTGGTAAAGAATTTGGGTTTTATTTAAGTTTTTCCAAAGTGGGAGTATGTTTAAGTTTTTTCAAAGTTAGACAAGCATTTTGTTTTTTTTGTTTGTTTTATTTTTTATCAAGGAAATCCTGAATCTCACCAAACATCTCAAAAGTAAGGGAGAAGCAATTCTTGAGAATTACTACAAAATCATATGTGCCAATGAGTAAAAGACCACCCAATTTATGTTTCAGCACTAAAAACAATTTCTATCATAGCAATTATTTGGTAAAATATGAATCATTATAAATATAACTATCTCAGTTATCAACTGAGATTAAATTCCTGCTCTGTAATTTTCTTGTGGCCCTTTATATCTTCTTTTTATCCAATGTATAGAGCAAACAGAAACAAGAACACCCTTATGTTTTATAAAAAGAAGCTATCATTGGTATTTTTAAAAGTGCTATGAACATTCATGCATGAACTGTAGTATATCAATTCTGTGTGGCTGCCCTGAAAATCTTTTGAAAATGTCCTGCACCTGTTATTAGTCTCCCATACATCGAATCCACTGTCCAAACATAAAATTCAAGAAACTAAATTTCCCATTCCTCCTTAGCTTTGGGGTATAAACTTGTGGCTCAGGTTCTGCTTTCAAGGCCTATCTATGCAAATGTTTGAGTTGGAAATTAGGTGCTGGTGAGGGCTCAACATAACCAGGGTGGCTCTGAGGTCAGGCAAAGTGGTAACAGCTGTCAACTTTGGCCAGCAATTTAGTTTCCTACCTGCCAAAACAATTACCATACAATATATGGGTAATTATAAAGGTGAGGTAAGACAACATGACCACTTTCAGGAACAAAAACTGTAAAAGCTATGATTATTTTTCCTTCTTTTGTTACAAATATTTTTGTAGACAACCATAGGTCAAATATCTTTATTTTCATCTCTATTTTATCCCCTTATATAACATAAGTTGTATGAATTTTATGCCATAATTTAATTTACAGGATATCAAGTTTCAAAGTGAATATTACCCTAGGACTTGAACCTTCTTCTGTGGAAAGAGTTAATGTGATTCTGGTTGAATGCAGGATAGTTGAGTACTGTGAGTCGAAAATATGCTTGTTGTTACTTCCTTCTAGAGAATTAAGTATGGTTTAAGGAAATGTGTATGGATGCCAAGTTGATAAAGGGTCAACTATGATAGTTAAGTTCATATGTCAACTTGGCAAGATTGTGGTGTCTAGGTGTTTAATCAAGCATGCACTGGCCTGATTACCATGCAGATACTTTGTGGATTTAAATCGTCAGTAAATTGAGAGCATCTGTGGCTAATTACATCTGAAATCAACTAAGGAGACTGCCTTCAACATTAACCGTAGTCTCATCCAATCAGTTGAAGACCTTAAAAGGAGAAGTGATGACTTCGTCAATCAACAAGGGACAATTTCTATCTCTGCTTCAGCCAGCCAGCTTTTCCTGGGGAAGCCATCAAAATCCTTCTTCTGATTTCCCAGTTTTCAGCATGCCCTGTGACATTCAAGCACCCCATCTACTCCTGTAGGTTGTTTCCCTGGAAACCATGATGAATACAACCAGTGGTAACAAGGTTTGGTGTCAGCAGAGTCAGAAACTGCCTTAGCAGGCCAGTCCTACACAAGTGAATCTCTTCATGAGATTCTTTGTGGCTCAACCTCCACTCTAACTGTGGCCCTTCCAAAGATCATTAAGCTACTTAATTCCATATAATAAATACCTTCCAGTTTAACTACAGATGATTTTACACTCTCACTTAAGTGCCAGGCTGATATAGCAAACCAACCTAAAATTCTCCATTTCAGGTATCACCAGGATTGGAATGCTATCAATTTGAAAAGCATTCTTGTTAACAAGGGTCCTTTAACAAATGCAATTACTCATAAAATCATTAAATGGAGATGATGGCCATTTATTCAGTATTTATTAAGCATTTAGTTTACTCTGTTCTAAGTTTGTTTTAGGTGCCACAGATACAGTAATGAACAAAAACAGGCCCTGTTTCTGTTTTCATGGATTTACATTCTGGCTTGGAAAGAGGAACAAAAAGCAAATAAATCAGATTGTAAAATCACTGTAGAGAAAATATTATGTGATAGGATAAAGAGTAACTCAAGGAGATAGAGGATGGATTTTTAAAAATTGTATAAGGAAGATAAGGATGAAAATGCAGTGATGATACCATATCAATAAATGTGAATATCTAGACTAAGAGGAGCATTTCAGGAAGCAAGAAGAGCTAGAGCAAAGACCTAAAGGTAAGAAGGAGTCTATTGTAACTGGAGCACACTGAACAACAGAGAGTAGTACCCAGTGAGGTCAAAGAAATCTGTGCTTGTGCAGAGTCTTACAGGCCATGAAAAGGTCAATTATAATTTAGTGTAAATTTAGCTAGACACATAGCTTTCCTTCTACCAGTCACCTTATCTCAGCTGCCTCAAGTGAATGCAATTCTTTTACATGAAAAAAATTGTAGAAATTAAAGTAAAACCAGGCTATGAAGTGGCAAAGCAGAGACAAATGCTGCTAACTACATAGGAGAATTCAAATGCCACTAAAGAGAGTATCCACCAGAAAGGAAAAGTCTGTTGAGGGAATATGGTTGCTGAAGTTTAATTCCTCTTCCTCCTGTTTCTTTTTGCTTGTTTGTTTTATTTCTTTTGCATGGGTAGGCATTGGGAATTGAACCCAGGTCTCCGGCATGACAGGCAAGAACTCTGCCACTGAGCCACCATTGCCCACCCTCTTCCTCCTGATTTTATGTGAGCTGAGTTAAAAAGGATATGAATTAAGTTTCTGGGGGATTTTCAAGTCAGAATAGAGGAAAGTCAGTAATGATGCTCATCCTTAGGTGCCATAAATTTCCCATCTCCTCAAGCATCAACACCCCTCTAATGGTTTCACTCATGTTGTCTCAGATCAGTGTCTTTCATCCCTGAACATATAGGCACATAAACACTAAATTTTTGCTTTGGGGTCTTCTCTGAACATTTATTCTAAAATGTCCCCTTTCTCTAGGTTACTGCCTAGTTTTCCCTTTTTCCACTTCATTTAGCACTTTTCCCTCTGACTCTATGCTTTTTGAAAAATTTGTTTATTTACTTACCACCTATCTCTGCACTAGAAAGTATTGTTTACTACAATGTGTGCAGTTGATATGAAAAATATCATAGTGCTTCGGCCTGTGAATTCTAAATCCAAATACTAAGGGCAAATCCCACTTTATGACTTTGGTTAAGCTATTTATATTTTCCAAGCTTTAATTAATTATTCTGGAAAACAGAAATGACATGATTTATTTCAAAAATTGTTATGAGGATGAAACCAGAAAATGCATTCATAGTGCTTTCCAATTTGTAGTAAATAAATAATGTACAACAGTCATTAATAATCATGCTACAGGTTTTATTATTTGTCATAAAAATTCCATTAGATGTTGGGGTCCTTCATATGTTCCTTATAATTTGGGCGACATTCACAGTTTTAAGGTAAATTATTTAGATTTTAATATAACCCATTTTGCACTAATTTTTTTACATTTGCTATCAGAATTCTGAAAATTCCTTAGAACCATCTAATGTAACATTTATATACAATTAAATAATTAAATATCCTAAGATTTCTGGAAAGAATGACAGAAATGGGAGGCTGATGGGGAAGCAAAAAAAGCAACAAACTTTTGATGATTAATAAGCACTTACTGAATACCAGGCACTCTCCTGGAGGCCTTGCACACATTAGCTCATGTAATACTTAATGCAGACCCCTGAATTTTCTATTATCATTTCATTGAAGACATGAACTAGGATTGGAATAAGATTAAATGTGAAATTCATGCAGCATTCACATGAACTGGAGAGATGGAATTCAATCTGATTTCAGAATCCCAAATCTTTTCAAATTATCTGGCACTCTGTCACCTACAAAATATCCAGAAGCAGAATATTGTCCCTAAAGGTCCCATCTCCCTCAGTTATACAGAAAAATTGTGTCACAAAAGATTGTTCATTCACAAAGTTAAACTTTTTACCTGTGGAAATAAGGACCAGGACAACATCTATGGAGGCTTGACTTAGAGAGAATGGGCCCCTGAGATTTCCAGAAGAAATATCAGCCCATATCTGCCCCAACCAGAATGAGTCAGTGCCAGTCAATATCTTTTTCCTTTAAAAAGCCTTACCTAATATTTTCTATATATCAAGTGTTACATTATTATAAACATTTAACATATATTAGCCCAGAAATTTAAGAGGTGGGCACTATTATTACCATTCAACAGATGAACACGAATTTAAAACTTGACCAGGTCACATTCAAACCTGGGAAATCTGCCACCAGTGTCTGGTAATAACCACTGTACAGCACTACTTGCTTTGAGCAAATATTACCTTTTCAATCTCTTCATATTGTGAGAGTCTGCTTGTTGACTTCAGGTTCCTAGTAAAATAATAATTTGACCTTCCAAACAGGACATTTCAGGAGAAAATCAGAGCCAAAATCAGATCAGCTCCAAGGCCTTGGAGGCTCAAGGTCAATAGAGATCTGAAAACCATGAGAGAAAAGTTCAGGAATTGCAGATGAGGAGCCCATTCCTGTCTCCAAGAACTCACATAAGTTCAGTCAAATTTCAGAGTATTTTTCAAAGTTGAGAAAGAGAGATTATGAATCATCCCTTCTAAAGCTTAAAAGCTGCATTACATTAAAACTATGTGTCAGTTAAGTAGCTCTATTGAAATTTCAGAGATTCTGGAATAAAGGATTTTATAATAACTGACATTTTTTGAACATTTAGTACTACTAAGACTTTTCAAGTATTATTTGGTTGATGCTGATAATACCTCTATCATTCCCCTTTAATTAAAACATAAAGAGATCATGTTTTACCAAAATTCACACTATAAATGGCAAAACCAAGATTTGAACAAAGGACAATCTTAACCAGAATCTATTCTCTTACCCTATTACACTTTTATCCAAAACATTCATGTAGGAAATGATACATAGCATATAATCCAGACATCAAAATTTTGCAAACAAGACTCCATTTGTGAATTACCAGTTATTATTACAATGAAAATGAGCTTTAGATGAAATTATTTAGAAAGAAAAAAATGACAGAATTTTTCTTTGGGGACAGAAAAAAATAAAGAAAGAATTAGACCAGATATGGCAAAAGTTTAGAAAGTACAGAAAGAGAAGATGAGAGAACAAAAGTCTAAAACTTTCATACTTTCCAAGAATATTTCATTTTTGACTTAAAATTCTAAAGGTAGTGAGCTTGTATTGCATTTTTTATGAAGATTAGAGAGTTTCATTGTTTTCATGGCTTCTTCTCTGAAGGGTATATCCCAGGAAAGGCCTTAATAAGATAATTAATTTAATAGGCTGAGGATGTGAACACAATCAGTAGCACTATGGCTCAAATTATGTGCCAAGATCACCTACTTCAGAACATCTGTGAAATTTGTTTAAAATACAAATATAACACTCCCATAATAGTCCTAATATGTTATAATCTCTAGAGCTGATTTGCACCTCCTGCATGGGTACCCAACCTTGTTTTGGCTGAGAAATAAAGAAGACCCAACTGTCAAAGCAGTGCCCTAATTAATACAAACCAAGACAACAGCTAGATCCCAGACAAGATAGAGAAATCTACCTTCAGAATAGACCCATAAAGATAGTCAGACAACAGATGTTAGCAAAAAAAAAAAAAACACGGCATACCAAAACTCAAGAAGAAATGGCCTAGTCAAAGGAACAGATAAAAAAAAGTTGGAAAAGATAGAGAACCTGGAACAACTAATCAAAGATATGCAAACAAATTTCCTGAATCAATTCAAAGAATGGATGAAAGATGTATAATGAGATAAAGGATATTAAGAAGGCACTAGATGAGCATAAAGAATAATTTGAAAGAATACATAGAAAAATAAAAGATATTATGGAAATAAAAGACACTATAGGTGAAATTAAAAATATATTGGACATACAACAATCAGATTTAAAGAGGCAGAAGAAAAAGCCACTGGCCTAAGGAAACAGATTGACTCAATTTGAACAGACAAAAGAACAAATGAAGAAAAAACGGAAAAAGTTGAACAGGGTTTAGGGGAGATTATTGACTAAACAAGATGCAAATATATGCATCATGGTGGTCTTAGAATAAGAGAAGGAAAAAGGGCCAGGAAGAATATGCAAAGAAATAATGGCTGAAAATTTCCCAACCCTTATAAAAGACATATATATGCAAATCTAAAGAAGTCTAATGTGCTCCAAGTAGAATAAATCTGAATAGACCCACTCCAAGACCCACAGTATTCAGACTGTCAAATGCCAAAGACAAGTAGAAAATTCTGAAACCAGCAAGAGAAAAATGATTCACCACAATCAATGAGACCTAAATAAGACTAAGCACTGATTTCTCATCAGACACCATGGTGGTGAGAAGACAATGGTATGATGTATTTAAGATATTGAAAGATAAAAATTGCCAGCCAAGAATTCTCTGTGCAGCAAAGCTGTCCTTCAAAAATGAGAGAGACTTTATAAAGTATTCACAGATAAACAGAAGCTGAGAGAGTTTGTTAATAAGAGATCAGCCATATAAGAACTACTAGAGTACTGCTGAATGAAAAGAGAGAAGAGAGGTTTGTAGGAGGATACAGAATTGAAGAATATCACTAAGTGTAACTTAAAGAATAGAGAAAGAGGGATAGAGAGAGACAAGCAAAGAGAGAGGGAGGTAGAGACAGAGAGAGAAATAGATCTGACAAATAAAAATGAAACGATAAGGTAGTAGAATCAAGAACTCCCTTTACAGTAAGAGTTTTGAATATTAATATATTAAACTCCCCAATCAAAAGACAGAGATTGGCAGAATAGATTAGAAAACATTATCCCTCTACAAGACATGGATGAATTTATTTATGGTTGCCAAAAAATGTAAACAGCCCAAATGTCCATGAAATGTCAAGTGGCTAAATGTATGATTGAATATTACACAGCTGTAAGACAGAATAAAGTCAGGAAGCATGTGACAATGTGGATTAATCCTGAGGACTGTATTTGTTTGCTAACACTGTCACAATCCAATATACCAGACATGGAACAGCTTTTATAAAAGGAATTTTATTAAATTGCAAGTTTAGAATTCTAAGGTCAGAAATATGTTTGAATTAAGGCAAGGTAAAGATACTTTGATTCAAGGAAGGCTAATGTCTGCCACATGGAAAAGCACACGGCTGGTATCTGATGGTCCTTATTCCTGGTTCCATTGCTTCCAAGTTGGGGCAGAGATGAATGGCCTGGGGCCTACAGCTGAGAAGATGTCCAGTGGGTAACAGGTCTCAGTCTTGTCTGTGGGTGTGGCACCCACCACCATCCCTGCCATCCATGTCCGTCCTGAGTTTCTTTGGGTCCACAAGAATAATGCCCTGCCTGGGACACATCCTGCCACCTGGTTGTGCTGTGGTTGGCCAGTGCTTGGGGCTGGGGCACTGGAGATGACAGTGTTGGCACCAGTTTGGGGTGTGTGGGAGTGGAGTTTAAAAGATGTTAGCTGTGGGGTATGGTGCACATGGTGGTGGGGGCCAAAATAAGGAGAGAAGGAGGTGTGGAGAAACAAGGCACCTGACAAATGCCTACAGCACCCAGTATTTCCCAGAAGATTCCCATCCCAGTACTAACCAGGACTGACTCTTCTTAGCTTCTGAGATCAGATGAGATCAGTCACGTTCAGGGTGGTATGGTCGTAGTTGCAGGCTGCCACCACCAACAGCCCCAAGAATCTGGGCTGCACTGAGCTGTGTGGCCTTGTCAAGCTAGCAGCAGGGACAGGGAGACCAGGTGCTGGGCTCCTGGTCACCATCCCTGCTCACCACCTTTGGGCACCCCTGCCCTATTGTTGGTGTAGATAATCAGCCTTTTCTTTCTTTTCTCTATCTAGAGTTTAAGTGAGGTTAATTAGTGGGCTAAAGTCTCTTAGAGCATACTTTGCTTTCTTTGATTTTTGGTTAATGAAGCAACTTTTAGAAATACAAATTATTTGACAAAGTACAATGGAATTTCATACTGTTTTATGTTTACACTTTACCAAGGTTATGTTAATTAAGAGGTAAAACATAATTTATATACTCGCCTTGCTTTTCTCTTAAAGTCCTTGTAGAAGATAAAGTTCTGACTTATAGCTGACTGTGCTGGCTTGAAAGTATTATGTACCATAGAAAAGCCATGTTTTAATCCTGATTCAATCTTGTGGAGGCAGTGGTTTTATCTACTCCTGACTCAGTATTGCAAGGTGAAAACTGTTGATTAGATTATCTCAATGGAGATGTGATGCGCCTTATCTTTTGTGTAGATGGACATGTGACTCTACCCATTCTAGGTGGGTCTTGATTAGATACTAGAGCCTTTAAAAGGGGAAACATTGTAGAAAAATGAGGAAAATGACAGAAGCTTCAGAGCAGAGCTGACACAGTGCTGACATAAGGAGATTACAGAAACATGTTTGGAGATGCTTGGACACCCAGAAGACATTTCCATGAAATCGTAAGCAAGCTAAAACCTGGAGAGAGCCAAAGGAAGCCAAGAGATGAAAGCTAGCCCCAGAGAAGCAAAGTGAGAAACCCCCACAAGAACAGAGGCTGAAAGCAATGGAACCCAGGAGCAAGGGAATAGTAGATACTAGCCACATGACCACTCAGCTGACAGAGGTATTCCTGGCCCATTGGCCTTTCTTGAATGAAGGTAACCTCTTGTTGGTACCTTAATTTTTGACATTTTTATAGGCTTAGAACTGTTTTTGTAACTTATTGAATTCCTCTTTTTAAAGCTTTTCCAGTTCTGGTATATCACATTCCAGCAGCTTGCAACTCATACACTGACCATCTCTACTTCTAGAAAAGGTTTAGAGAAAAGTAATGCAACTGACAAGTAAACCTGATTACTCTTATGTCTGTAACTTTTCACATTATATGGGATATTAGAATAGAACATTGTTAAGTATTCAAGAATTTTAAATAATTTCTAAATACATGAATAATATTTCACCCACGCAAATTTAGATGATGAGGATAGAAAAATATCTTTTAATTATTGTAATACTTCTTATGCTGGTTTGAAGCTGCTATGTACCCCAGAACAGCCATGTTCTCTTAAACTTGAGTCAGTTTTGTAGGGTAGAACCTTTTGATTAGATTACTTCCATGGAGATATGACACACCCAATTGTGGGTGAGACATTTTTATTAGATGGAGATGCAACTCTACCCATTCAAGGTGAGTCTTAATTTGTTCACTGGAGTCCTTGAAAGAGCTCATGGAGAGAGAGACTGTTCAGAGCCAAAATAGATGCAGACATTTGGAGAGTCACAGCCCAGCCAATCATTGCCATGTGGTTTCACATGGGACACTAAACAAAGATCCACAGTGCCACAGAACCCAGTACCCAGAGAGAGTGAAGGGAAGCTAAGAGAAGAAATACAGAGTTTTCTCTAGAGAAGCCAGCAGTTGCCAGCCACTATGCCTTTCCATGGGGCAGAAGAAAACCGGACACCCTCTGGCCTTTTCTTCAGAGACAAGGTATCTTTCTCTGAATACATTAATTTGGACATTTTTATAGCCTTAGGACTGTAAACTTGTAACTTAATAAATCCCCTTTATAAAAGACAATCCATTTCTGGTATGCTGCATTCCAGCAGCCTTAACAAACTAAAACACTTCTTAAATACCATTTTTAGTGTAATATGTTAGGTAATTTTAGCATCTCACTTTTATAAGGTGAGTAAACAAATATTTTGCAACTGTTTTCTTTTAAGAATGAGGCTTGTCTTCTGAAAAAATGGATGATAAGTTCAACATAAACATTAACAATGATATTATTCTGATAGGATATACAATTTTTATATTTTAGATAGAGTATTCAGATGTTAAGAAAAACTTATTATAAGACATTTAATAAAAAGTTACACTATTTTAGCAGGGAAAACTATATTCAAGTTTTGTATGCATTTGTGGTTTTACACAAAAGTTTCTTTTAAAAATATTATCAACAGACATTAAATTTTGGTTAGCATTTAATATGATATACAGAGTTTACTTTCATAAACCTTTCACAACATTTTATATCATTTAGTCAGCAATAACTACAACAAACAAAAATTCACCTTCCCATTACGAATATGTTATTTCACAAATTCATATGTTGCAAGATTTTATTTTGAGGTAGTTGGAAGCCAGTGCATTTGCATTTCTACTTCTCAGTCAGCATATCTTTCAGGCATCTCCACCTAATGGGCTTCATGTATAATGTCCAAAGTCAATAATCCATGTCTCATGTTATCCTCACTTAGTTGTATAATCATCAACACTCATAATTTTAGACAATTTTCATTGCTCCCAAGAGAAAAATAACTGATAAACCCACCCTCACTCAATAGAAAATCCAAACCTCCCCTTAACTCTTGTCCTTCCCCCTGCATTGGTTTGTTAAAGCTGCCAGAAAGCAATATACCACAAATAAATATGTTTGAACTAAGGCATCCAGAGAAAGATATCTTGGTTCATGGTAGATATATCTGAGAAGGCATGTGGCTGACATCTGTTGATTCTTCTTCATGGTTCATTGCTTTCACTTCTGATGCCAGTAGTTTTCTCTCTCTGTGCCTGTGAGCCTTCACTTAGTTCTTTGTGTCAGATTGAAACTATTACGTACCCCAGAAAACCAGTGTTTTAATCCTTATCCAATACTGTAGGGGCATCCATTTATTTTAACATTGAGAAGATACTGTAGGGTGGAAAGTTTTAATTAGATTGTTTTCACAGAGATGTGACACACACAATTTTAGGTGCAGCCTTTTGATTAGATGGAAATGTGACTCCACCAATTCTGGTGGCTAGGTTACTTTAAAAGAAGAGGCATTTTAGAGAAACCACAGATGCAGACTCTTGGAGAATTGTTGCTTCAGAGCTGACCAAACCAACCTGAGATACAGACATTTGGGGATGCAGGGCCCAGCAGTCATCACCATGTACCTTCACATGAGAAGCTAGAACCCACATTGTGTCCTGGAGAGCTAAGTGAAGGCCCATGGATGCCAAATGAGGAACCCCCACAGGAAATAGAGACTGAAAGCAATGGAGTCAAGGAGCAAGGGACCAGCTGATGCCAGCCATGTGCCTTCCTTGCTAGTGGAGGTGCTCCAGATGGCATCAGCCTTTCTTGAGTGAAGGTAACCTCTTGTTGCTGTCTTAGTTTGGACACCTGCTCAGCATTAAAACTGTAAACATGTAACATAATAGATTTCCTTTTTGTAAAAGCCATTTCACTTCTGGTATATTGCATTCTGGCAGCTTTAGCAAACTAATGCATTCATCAAGGACAAGGACACACCTCTGGGTTCTGGCTTGATTAGCATCTTATGGAAAGGCACATGGCAATGTCTGCTGGGTTCTGCCTGTGCTAGATATCTCTTCTCTCAATCATTATCTGAGGTTTCTTCAAAATATTTCCCCTTTTGGGCGGCTGCCATGGCTCAGCAGGCAGAGCTCCGACCTGCCGTGCTGGAGGTCTGGATTTTGATCCCTGGTGCCTCCTACCCATATGCAAATTTAAAAATATATATATTTCCCCTTTTAAAGAGCTCCAGGAAACTAATCAAGACCCAACTTGAGTAGTCAGAGTCACATCTCCATTTTTAAAAAGTCCACATCCACAATTGGATATATCACATGGTTTTGGAAATAAACTAATCAATTAGAATCAGGATTATAGGTAATCTAATTCAATATTAATTAGGATTAAAGAACATAGCTTTTCTGGGCTACACAACATTTTCAACTAGCACACCCTGAATTATTTACCTCTGATATTGCTGTGGTACTGTTGATGTCTTCCTGTTAAATATAGAACCCAGCATACAATAGTATTTACCCCTATACCCCTCAATTATTTACTCTTTGGACAAGATTCATACCTTTGAAGTAGTTTATGAAAGAAGTTATTTATATTTTTGGTGTTAGTCAGTGGGATATATGGCTCTACACAACCCATTTCAATCATGTTTCACTTCAAAATGGCAGTATTACTTTTATACCCACTAATGAGCTGCCTTCATTTCTATCCATTCTCATACACTTAAGCTCAACCTCTTAGCTAACCATTCATTCATCTCCATTCATTCATTCCATGTTGCACATTTATTATTTGCTTTGCTTGTCTTTATGTCGTTGAGTTGTAGAAGCTTTTTATATGTTCTGATATTAAACCCTTATCCAATATCTGGTTTCCAAATATTGTCTCCCATTACAAGACTGCCTTTTAAGTTTTCTGACAAAGTCATCTGATGTGCAAAAGTATTCAATTTTGAGGAGATCCCACTTATTTAAGTCTTCTTTCATTGCTTGTGCCTTCAGTATACAATTTAAGAAACCACCTCCTACCAGAAGATCTTTAAGAGATTTTCTTATATTTTCTTATAAAATGTTGTGGTCTTAGCTCTAATGTTTAGGCCTTGTATCCATTTTGAATTAATTTCTGTATAAGGTCAGTGATAGGGATCTTCTTTCATTCTTGTGGATATAGATATCCAGTTCTACAAGAACAACTGTTGAAGAGGCTGCTCTATCACAATTAAGTTGGCTCAACTACCTTATTAAATATCTAGTGTCCGTTGATAAAAGGGTCTATTAATGAACACTCAATTCAATTCTCTTGGTCAGTATATCTATATTTATGTCAGTAACATGCCATTTTGATGACTGTACCTTTGTAATGTGCTTTAGAGTTGTGAAGTGTAAGACCTCTCACTTCATTTTTTCTTCTCAAGATATTTATAGCTATTTGGGGCACACTGCTCTTCCAAATAAGTTTAGTTATTGGTTTTTCTATTTCTGCAAAGTAACTTATTTGGATTTTAATCGGTATTACATTGCATCTGTAGATCAATTTGGATAGTATAAACTTCTTAATTTTATTTAGTCTTCTAATCCATGATAACAATATGTCCTTCCATTTATTTAGGCCTTCTTTAATTTCATTTAGCAATTTATTATAGTTCTTTTGTGGCCTTGCTTAAATTTATTCCTAAATGTTTGATTCTTCCAGTTGCTATTGTGAATGGAATTTTTTCTTGATTTCTTCTGCAGATGTTTGTGCATTGAACTTGTATGCTGTCCTTTTGCTGTACTCATTTATTAGCTCTAGTAGCTTTGAGTAGATTTTTCAGGATTTTCTACATTTAGGATCATGTCATCTGTGAACAGTGAAAGTTTTACTTCTTTCTTTCAATGTGAGTAACTTTTATTTTTCCTTGTCTAATTGCTCTAGCTAGAACTTCCAGCCCAGTTTTGAATAACTGTGGTGTAAGTGTGTGTACCCTTGTCTTGTTTCTAACCTTTGAGAGAAAGCTGTCAGTCTTTCCTTATTGAGTATGATGGTAACTGTGGGCTTTTCAAATATTATCTTTATCATATTGAAGAAATTTCCTTCTATTCCTGTCCTTTGGAGTGTTTTCATCATGAAACGATGTTGAATTTTGCCAAACGCATTTTCTGCATCACTCAAGATGATCATGTGATTTTCCCACTTTGATTTATTGATATAATGTATTGCATTAATTGATTTTCTTGTGTTGAGACAGGTTTTATACCAGGAATAAAGCCCAAATTGCCCTGGTATATTATTATTTAATATAATGCTGAATTCAATTTGTAAGCATTTTTGTTGAGGATTTTTGCATCTATATTCATGAAAGAGATTGGTTTGTGATTTTCTGTTATTACAGTATCTTTATTTCATTTTAGTATTAGGGTGATGTTAGCTTCATAGAATGAATTAGGTAGCTTTCCTTCCTCTTCAATTTTCTGATAAGTTTGAGCATTTGTTCTTGAATGCTTGGTAGAATTTACATGTGAAGCCATGATCTGGTCCTGGACTTTTCATTCTGGGGAGTTTTTTTTAATGCAGTTTTATTGAGCAATATTTTATATTCACATGTAATTATCCAAAGTGTACAATAAGTGGTTCACAGTATCATCATATAACAATTCATCATCGCAATCAATTTTTCCTACATGATATTTTATTATACACATAATAAAATAATACATATATGGAATGAGCGGAGATTCAGCATCAAGGGATGGAAAAAAACCCTAGAATGAGCTG
>PVIY010031184.1:0-30192 GCA_004026745.1 Myrmecophaga tridactyla | reverse complement strand
GTAACTGCCCAAATGAAGTGTTTCTTCAACAGGTTGCACATGGGACTCTGTCACAACATCCAAGGTGATTCTAATTCCCTAGGTCTGGGGTGTGCCTAAATCTTTAGTTCTCAAAGTTCCACGGGTAACTGAGATGAGTACTTGTGTCAAAGTTAGTTCCTAAAGTTCTTCCGTCCATGAGATTCTGTGATTGTGGCCAGAGAGAGATCTGGGGAACCATATCATTTCTTTGTCTTTCCAGCTCCCCAGTGCATTCCCTTTGCTCCTTCTCTTTTTCCCCTTCTTCCCAAACCTCTGTCACCAAGATCAGAGGAAGTAGATTGCATTTCCATTGATATCAAGGAGATGTCATCCCTGTATACATGCTTTTCTTTGTATCCTGAGTGTGGTCTCTTAGAGGGGAACTTGTGGAGTTACTTGACTTTATTCCACATGTTGCAAATCCTTCTAAACATATGGGCTTAGGGCAAGAACAGATTCCCTTAATAGAATTTTAATATACTCATTTCTCATCATTATTCTTTATAATAATGTATTGATAGCAAAGTGAATTGTAAAGTAATGATTGAGTTGAGCAGTGAATTTTCTAATCTTGTGCCTCATACTTGATTGCTGCTTTTTACTTGTTGAGATATATGATTGTTAGTTTTCGGTGGATCAATGACCCATTATAAAAAAGAATTATTTTTCCCTAGTTATCTGTATGTAGACCAGCTTAGCACTGCTGTTTTCTCAAACTGCTTATTTAAAAATAGGTCTACTAATCATTACGGCAGACCTTAGCTTAATTCATGATCACATTATGCTAAAAATTTTAAAAATTACTTGACAGTTCAGAACACAGATTCTTGTTTTATTTCCAAAGAGAAACTTAGGACAGCAGTATTCAGAGACAGCATTTAAAACTCATACAATTTGGGCTATCTGCCTTTAAAAAATAGCCCTTCTTTTCTCTTTCTGGATTTTAAAAGACTGACATATTTGATGTAAAAAAATACAGTCACTAATTATACTCATCTTCAGGAAGGGAAACACCTACACCTACACCATGCCAGGAGCTCTGGGTCCATTCCCCAGCTCAACTTCCTAAGGGAGTCTGAGCCAAGGCACCTGGGAGTCTCTGTTTTAATGATTGTGGCCACTGTGTTCACAGGTCTGCCCTGAGCATTGTGTTTCCCTTGAGCTTCCTGCTTGCCACTTTCTTAGACACTCCCTGATGCTTAGGGAAGGATGCTCACACGATTGTGCTACGTCTTCCATTTAATGCAGCAGAATTGGCAAAGGGAGTCAGCTCCAGTGCTTTGGAAGCTTAGGCATCCTTCACTGTGTCTCCTAAGGGGGACTCCAGGGATTCTATTCATATAGAGTTGGAGAGGAAAAGGAAAGTAACAGTGTAAATTATCCATTCTCTGTCTTGCTCTGCATAATAGCTAATTTGTACCCCATTTGGTATTCAACAGAGGAATACATGGATGTGTCTGGCTTGTTTTTAGATTCAAAATCAGAAATCACTTGTGATTAATGGTAGAATAATTAAGCTTATATAGCAAATTGCAGAGTTTATGCTGTCAAGCCAGTTTTTATACGTAGAACTCTTACAAAAACAATCTGCTAGACAAAGAAGTGGGATTGTGATTAAGGAGGGCCATTGGAGCCCATGTACACTTGAAAATAGCAAGACGACACTTTCCAAAAGGTCTGTGAAATTAGGTCAGTACTTCCAGATTTAATTCATCAGGGGCTCCAGGCCAGAAGCCCTAATTGCCAATTAAGATCTTATGCTGATACTTGCTAGCTATTTGAGGAGAGAGATGAAGAACTTTTTAAAAATTTAGTGGCTAATGTTATTCTTGAATCCTGGAGAGATATTATCCATTTGCCTTTCAGTGCCTGTGACAATAAAATCAATTTTTCTCCTTTTAAATTGTATTTAAGACTTCATTTCAGAAACAGAACAAATGATTCTAGAATTGCTGTTTCCTGTTTACTGCTTTATACTTTACTCATGATTTTGACATATATTTACCAAATAGATAAGGAAATAGTGTCCTTATTTTTAAAGAGAGAGGCATTGTTCTAGAGTCTCATATTTTCATGGTATTTAATGGATCAAAATGGGGAGTGGGAGGCTTCTATTGTTGTGCAAAGAATGTAGCATGCTGCTCCTTGGAGAAGAGCAAGAAGCTTAGCAGGGGTAGCAGAAAAGACTAATCAATCAATCAGAAAAAACATGAACATATCAATTTAGTAAGTAATTATTGCACCATAGCTCAACTTCAATGGGGCTTTTATTTTTTTCATATTTGCTTAATGATCTGAAATGTTTGCATTTATCTTCTTGCACAGTTCTGGTTCAGTTCTGTTTGGGGGAAGCTGTGAATGAGGTGAAGACATAGTATTTGTGGTAGACAGCATTTTCAGATGGCTTCAAGATTCCTGCTCATTGGCGTACATGTCCTATATAATCCATTCCCCTTAAAAGTGTGGGTAAGATTTGTGATCGGATTTCACTTCCATAATTAGGTTGTGTTACATGGCAAAAGTTAAGAGATTTTGCAGATGTTATTAAGGTTCCACATTAGTTAATTTTGAGTTAATAAAAATGGAGATTCTACTGTGTGGGCCTGACTTAATCAGGTGAAACTCCTTAAAAGAGAACAAAAAGGGAATGCAGAAATTGTTTCTAAGCCATCTGAAGCTAGAAAGAGGAAAAAGATGGCAAAAATGTGTGATAAGCAGAAAACATGAAATATATCAGTAATTTTTGATAAATACAAGCAAAATAAACTTGTCTATTAAAAGAGAGAGACTATTATGCTCAGTAACTAACAAAATGCAGCTACACACTACTAAGAAGGTTTACATCTGAAACAAAATGACACAGACTGGTCAAAAACAAAGAAACAGGATGCAAAATTCCATTTCTAGCATTATGGATGACTTCCTGCTCTAGGATAAATAAATTGTATACAAGGAAAACTTCTGGATTCTTTGCTGGTCAACCAGTAGAGGTCCTTGGAGACCATTCCCTCAAAATAATCTAGAACTAGGGATCTGGGGACAAGGCAGTATCCTCCTAGCTTGAGGGTGTGAGAGCTGAGCCAGAGGAACAGGCAAGGATGGAAGGTGCCAACAGAGAGAATTAGCATTTCAAGACTTTCTGGCACTCCTCTGGGAACTTTCCAAACTGACATTTCTCACCTGCCAGCAGCTGCCTCCTTATGATAAACTCCCTTAGTCAACCTTTACAGTGGCCTTCTTATGAGAAACTCCCTTACTCATCCCCTACCCCTAACTCCCTTTAAAACTCCCACCAAATCAAGGCTGGTGGGAGTTGATTTCTTGAATCAACTCTCCATGGTGTCCCCCTGCTAATAAAATTGGCTTTTCCCTCTGCTGGTATTGTGTCTCTGTCTCAGCTTCATGTCTCTGACCTCTGCCCAGCCTGAGACTTTCAGTGTGCATTTGCCCTGATGGTGAATGCCTATAGGAAAATTGTTGTTGAGTTATGAAGCCTTGAGCCAAGAATTAGTTGGAGAAACCAAGCCTGGTATTAAAAGTAGAGACAATATCCTGTAATGAAGGAGAGTGATTGATGTATGTGAAATGGTCCCAAATCAGTGGTAATTACTGGCTACTGATGAGACTAAAACATGCTTTGTAGGAAATTTTCCCTAACTTAGAAATCCAGATGAATCCATTAGATCACTAATCAAAGATCATTAAATCAAAGTTCTTACTTTGATAGCACCTGTATGAAAAGTGGACTGATACAGAGAAAGTTAGCATGTCCCTTGCTCAAGGGTGGAACACAAATTCGTAAAGCATTCCATATTTTTTAATGCAATTATAAAAATGTGCCATCAGCAGTTGTAGCAAATGTCCCAATGCAAGGTGTTAAAAATAGGGTGGTAAATGGGAAATATACTTTATGCATGATTGGTCTGTCAACCCACAACTTCTCTAATAGAGACAAAAAAGATCACTAAGCAAAGAAAAAGGTGGCCATCAGGTGTGGAAGTCGAAGACATGGCAAACAGTAGGACACAACAACTACTACAAGTGTTTGATTTTTCAGGTATGTGTCAGATATTAGTGTTTATGAAATGCTTATGGTATAAATGATAGTACCACACATATAGGCATGTAAGTGACTGTCAGGAATGAACAGGCAGATGCACTACTTGAAATAAAAACCATAGTTTTGAAGTTAAAATTTCCATAAGTGCATGAAATTGAACATTACGCTTAGGAAAAAGGACAGCGTGATGTTTTCCTGACTATGTCTTAAACTTCAGACAAACCTTACTGGTACTTCAGTTAATGCCATAAAGCAAAACAGAATCTTGACAGACTGTCAGCTTTAAACCTAAACACTCACACATCCACACAATTTCTTACCCTAACAGACAAATAGTTTCATCTGCCAGAGCTGCCTTACTACATTATCTCTGCTTTCACTTTTCTGACCTAATAATTATATTAAAGAAAATGGCAAATCTAGGCCAGCCTAAATAAAGTGAAACCAAAAAATAGATGAGGAAATCAAATGAACGTGAATATAAAAACATCTTGTTCTTTAATGTCACGGGTTTTTGATAAATGTTTTATAAATAATTTTCCCCACTTAATTTTTCCTTAATAAAGTCCCACAGAACAGTGTTTAAAATACAGCCATTTAATGATGTACAAATTGTACAGAATATGTCTAAATATTTTACACATGTAAGAGCACGTAGAAACCAACATATAAATAAATTCTTTTTAAAACACCTGTACATTAAATTCTCAAAGCACTTTTTCAAAACAAAACAAATAATAATTGAACATTAAAAGCAAGTGAATAAAGCAAATAAAAATATTGCAAGACATAGCTGAGAAAATACATAGACTGGCTTTCTATCTCTCTTGAGATAGAAAGATAGATAGAAAGATAGACGATATAAAACAGATATGCAGAAATACAGGGAATAAACTTAGAGAATCTAATGTTAATTGAGACTCAGAGAGAACTGAGAAGAGAAGGCAGTGTCGGAAGCGGTAACAGTGAATTGTCAGAACTGATGCAAAGTGTGAATCCACAGGTTTAGGAAGTACAACATACCCTGATAAAATAAATTTTTTAAAATCCACACCACGGATATAATAATGAAACTGCAGAGCATCAAACACGTTGTATAGAAATACTACATTCAAATGTATGACATGTGTATTATGAAAAACATTGAATACAAACATTTTGGGAGGAAAATCTTGTAGGATGAAACAAAATCAATTTTTCAAGGTAAACACAGGATTCAATGTTTTTATTTTTTTAAGGTAAAAATTATTAAATGTACAGTTATACTTAATGATATAAATACATCATTATATTAATCAACTGTATTTGAAGAGATAAATATAAAATGTAATTAAAAGAATATTAATAGAATGGCAAGAAGAAGCACATGCCAGGTAATATTATCTAGAAGAAAACTGAGACAGATATTAATAGCTGGTAAAATAAATTTTAAGGTAAAATGCATCCATAAGGATAAAAAAGACATTACAAAAATGTAAGGGTAAATTTACCAATGAAATAGAATAAGTTTGGATGTGTCTATAACATTTCTTTGAAATATATAAAGTCCAAACCTGCTGAACTACTAAGAGAAATTGACAAAATCATAAATCATAATGGGAAATTTTAATACATCTCTATCAGTATTACATTAAGCAGACCAAAGATTAATAAGGACATGAGATATTTGAACAGCCCTCCCGACTGTACTGGAATTGCTAAATTGCTTTTGCAATAGTGACCTGCTGATGGTGTATGATATTTTCTGTTGCTGCACATCCTCTCCAATGTATGTTCATATAAGGAATTCTGTATAAATGAAAAAGAACTCTCTCTTTATTGCTAAATCTCCAAAACACATACTGGCTGGATAAAATACAAATCATGGGCTAACCAATAAGTATTGGTTTTATATTACTGCATAATGGTTTTATTATCCCACAGATTACAGAGAGGTCAGGAGTCTGGTCATGGCTTAGCTGGACCCTCTACTTAGGATCTCAAAGGCCTTTTTTTTTTTTTAAATGTTTTTATTGTGATATCTTCCTCCACATACAGTTCATCCAAAGTATACAATCAGTGGCTCACAATATCATCACAAAATTGTGTATTCATCACTATGATGATTTTTAGGACATTGGCATCACTCCAAAAAAGAAATAAAAAGGAAAAAGAAAAAAACTCATACATCCCATACTCCTTACCCCTCCTTCTCATTGACTACTAGTATTTCAATCTACCCCAATTTTTTTTACCCTGTATCCACACCCCCTATTATTTATTTATTTATTGTCCTTATTTTTTTTTTTACTCATCTGTCCATACCCTGGATAAAAGGAGCATCAGACACAGGGTTTTCAGAATCACATGGTCACATTGTAACATCTATGTAGTTATACAATTATCTTCAAGAATCAAGGCTCCTCGAATACCATTCAGCAGTATCAGGTACTTCCCTCTAACTACTCCAATACACCATAAACTAAAAGGAGGTAACTATATAAAGCATCAGGAAAACCTCTCAACTCTGTTTGAAATCTCTCAGCCACTGACACTTTATTTTGTCTCATTTCTCTCTTCCCCTTTTGGTCAAGAAGGCTTTCTCAGTCCCATGATGCCAGGTCCTGGCTCATCCCAAGAGTCATGGCCCACATTGCCAGGGAGATTTACACCCGTGGGAGTCATGTCCCACATAGGGGGGAGGTCAATGAGTTCACTTGCTGAATTGGCTTAGAGAGAGAGGCCACATCTGAGTAACAAGAGAGGTTCTCTGGGGGTGACTCTTAGGCATAAATCATAAGTAGCTTAACTTGTCCTTTGCAGGAATAAGTTTCATAGGGGTGAACCTCAAGATCAAGGGCTCAGCCTATTGAATTGGTTGTCCCCACTGCTTGTGAGAATATTATGAATTCCCCAGATGGGGATGTTTAATATTGTCTCCTTTCTCCCCAGTCCTCCAAAGGGAGTTTATACATACTTTTTTATTCTCTTCCAAGATTACTCTGGGATGTATTGGGACATCACAATTACCTGTATAAATCAACAAAATCTCATGCCCTATTCAAGATTCCATGTAATTATGGTGTTCAAATAAACTAACCATACAAATTAAATTAGATAACGTGCTACCCAAAATATAAACTTTGCACCAATGAACATCTCTGCCTTTGGTCTCACATAGAAGTTGAAGTTTAAAAACATGGAGGGTCTCAAAGGTTTAATCAAGTTATTGGCCAAAGCTGGGATCTCACCTAGGCTTAGGGCCCTAGTTCAAAGTTATGTGATTGTTGGCAGAATTAATTTACTTGCAGCTATAGAACTCGTGACATCTTGCTTCCTCAAGAACTGCAGGAGAGAGAGGCTCAGACCTGTAGGTCCTCTTTTAATGGACTCACCTGGTTAGGTCAGACCTACACAGAATAATTTCCGTTTTGATTTATTCAAAGTGAGCTGATATGTACCTTAATTACATCTACACAATTTCTTTATGTTTGCCATTTAAAGTTTAATGGAACATAATCACAAGTGATATTCCATTATATTCACAGGTACTGACCTTACTCCAAGGGAGGGAATTATACAAGGGAATGGGGTCATTGGAGGTCATTTTTGGGTTCTGCCTATCATAATAAATAGAGTATACCATTTAACAGTTTAAAAAGCATTCAAAAAATACTGTAGACTTCTTTATGGATCAACAGCTATGCAATAAAATGTATAAAATGTGCAAATAAACCATAAACAACAACTTGTTAGAGTGGTTTTCTTTGAGGAAGGGGTTCAGAATGGAATTGAGGGAGTAAACACAGCTCATTTCAGCTGTCTGTAATGTTTAAAATGACAAAAATATCTGAAGAGAATATAGCAAAATGTTAAAATTTGTTGAAACTAGTTGATGGGTATATAGATGTTCACTGTATTAGTCTCTAGATGTGGCATCTTTATTGATATCTATATTTTAAATTATAAATCATCAAAAAACCTAAGCGTATATATTTTGTTGGCTGATACTTGGGTAGGAGAAATTTTTTGTGTGTATAAATTACATAAAACATCTTGACTCCCAGAAATTAGACAAAAATAATTTGAACAATGGTGCTTTGCTGATCCTTCTGTTTTCCAAATTAGATGCTCAATAGCACAGAAATAGACTGTAAGGAACAGTTTGGAACATAGCCAAACTATGATAATGACACCCGTTATAGCTCTCCATTTCCCTCTGCAATCTTTCAGCCAGTGCTATGCAATATTGGAGAGCAGCACCATCAAACCTGATGCTCATCTCAATTAAGCAAATTAATTTTCTATCACTTAACACCTCTATTAAGGCTCTAAGAAATGCCTGGAATGTGGACACTTAACAACATGCATTGTTAAATAATTTCTGTACTTTATTTTTTTTTTTTTTAGTTAATAATACCACTAAAATCACTGGGCCAGATGAAAAGTTGTTACACTGGTGTCACTTCATTCAGCCTGGGTTGTAAATCTGTCTGTGGGATACTGGACTTTTTATCTGTAATATGTAATCTGACTTCATTTTGATATTAGACTGCTAACAGCTTTCAAACCCCATCCTTTCTCTTCTCCTTTTGCCCCATAACTGGATAAAGTGAAGATATTCTGCTTCCTCCTCCTTTGACTCTGGCCTTGGGACATTCAAACCCCAGTAGAAGCCAAAACTGATTGCCCCTCCTTGCTCTCTCAAGCTGTTTGCAGATCTGCTTGGGAGTGTGCCCTGCTCCCCAGAAGGTTTCATTACGTGAGTAATGAATCTCTCCCTCCCTACTCTCTTGGTGCATGTGTGGCATCACTGGTCCTGTGTCTGAACCATTTTGGGAGAGGGGTATCTGTCTTGTCTTGATGGTGTGACCAAAATAAGGTCCTTTTATAACTTTAAAACTTTATGCTGAAAATATTCATTGGCAGTGCTACTTTACTCTACTGGATAAAAATTTCCATCTATTTCTTTGAAGTTGAACACTTTATTAATTTGCAAACACAGAATATCCTTTTTATGTTTAAGATCTATAAAACACGTCTTACATAGCGAAAAACAGCTTCTTTATAAGTGGAAAAGAAAATAAAAGTGAAAAGAAATAGATGCCTTTAAATAAGAAAGGGAGGAAATGATCAGAGGTGAAAAAATAAAACAGAATATTTAGAGATCAAGGAATAATCATAACTTTTAGTATGATGCTGAGAAAGTCCGTCTTATAACTATAAAATATTTGCACTTTTTACATTTAGCTTATTATTTAATTTTTATTTTATTTTCTATTTACAAGCTCCAAAATATTTTTGATTAAAAATCTCAGCCATTTAATTAGTAAAGTGATAGATGCTTGTTGCATAATGAAAACAACATGGAAGTATAAAAAATAAAGTCAACATAAACTCCCTCCTCTAGAAATACAGTCCTTCAATATAATTATTGTTTAATCTTTCCTTGGCATTTTCAGGCATGATCTATTCATCTTATAAGACTTTAAAATTTTTTATAAAAATGGATTTATATAACAAATACTCTAAAGGTTGACATTTAAAAAAATTTTTTAATTTATTGTAACAACCCCTCCAGAATAATGCACATAACATTGCTTTGTTATTTTAATTTATTCAACTACTTCTCTATCTTTGGACATTTAAATTATTTTCAACCAACCAGCGAGATCATCTTTAAATTCCTGGATTTCTGTCACATGATGGTTATTGTCATTTCACCTTGGCCAGGTTATGGTAGCCCATTCTTTGGGACAGTTGTTACTGTCAGGGTATTTAATAGATGTATTTGTATCTATAGTCAGTTGTTCGCATCTACAGCTAGTTGTAGCTACAATTAACAAAGATTTCCCTCAGCAATGAGGATTAGATTTCTCATCTAATCATTTGGACGTCTTAAAGCCGTAACTGAGAATTTCAGAATCAGAAAGAATAATTCCTGCCTTCACTTTAACCAGCTAGCTTCTCCCGAGAAACTCAACTTCACTCTCATGGGAATTTCCACCTGATAGCCTGCCTTACAGAATTTGGACTTGCCGATTCCCATAATGATCTCTTAAGATTTATATCCTGTTGATTCTGTTTCTTTGGAAAACTTTAACACATGTAATTTTTAACACCTCATCTTCAGCTAGGGGTGAGGCTCTGGAAAACGATGCTTCCTCTAGTATCCTGGTATCCTCTCCGTAAAGGATTTCATCTTCTGTGCATCAAGTCTGGCATTCATCTTCCACCTCACAGAACACAGGGCTTTCTTTTCTAACAGCATTTGACTTTCATGTTATTTCAAAGGAGACCTATTTTGCCCCTGCTCTCTCAAATTTCACTTTCTTGTGACTGGGAGATAAGTGCCTCCCAGCCTTTGCAAACATGTCTACAAAGAAAATTTGCAGATCAGTAACATACATCTCAGTAGAATCTGATGGCAAAAACACTAAACTCAGTGTCAGGTCCAGGATGAATTGTATCACACCTCATCCAGCGCACTAGAAGTTAGAAGATCTGAGTTCTAGATCTATGGGAAAGTTAACTAATTTCATTGAGCCTTAGTTTCTTCAATTATAAAAAAGGTTGAAAATTCCCTGTTTATCTCATGGAGATTTTGCAATGAATAAACTTTGTTATGATGCAGCTGAATTTTATGTGCTAACAAATATTGAATAAATATAAAGTTGTGTGGTTTTATGCATGTGCTGTTTACTTGTGCTTTTACAACTCTTTTCTGTGTGGTGTCTTCTGCTAGTAGGGTAGACATAACTGCAAAGAGTAAAGGTAGCCTGTCTTCTCCACTATGTTACAAAATTCAAATACATGAATAAATCTTGCACAATCCTGAGATACCAATCTGTATCATTAAGCACACCTAGAATCTTGATCTCAATTTTATGTCTCGAGGAGAGTGTGGTAAGGTTATTGATAAAATGCTCTTCCCCACTTGATGGATGTAGAAAAGGGTAAATAATTTCCAAGAGTTTGACCTTCAGTTCTAGGAAGGTCTTCCCTGATCTCTCTTGGGCATATCAGGGGACAGGAGGTTGAGCCCCTAGGAAGAATCCACCAACTAACCAGATAAAAATGTTTGTTTCTCTCTGTAACAACATGACTGTCTACCAGTTTCAAAGAAAGCCTTGAAAATGAAAGTACTTTATCATTGAAATTGTTACAATTGTCAGTCATTCAACTCTGCTCTGCTGCTGAAAGCAGAACATTTAAATAACTGTTCAGAATTACAACATCCTCATGTACACTTTGTTGAACAAATCCTATTCTCCTGAGATATGTGTAAATGTCTCATGTCCTTCAGAATAGATTCTTTACCAGGATGTGAGACACTATGTGCCTTTCCATTATTAGCTTATGTTCTTATAAATTGCCTAAGCACATAAATTTAATCGCATTTGAATTATCTTCAACTTAAGAAAGATTGCCTTTTCAGAATGCGAACACGAACAACTGGTTCATATCTGTTAATGTTATTTACTTTTTTTGGACAGCTGAACTTTTTTTGGTTTATTGTGGTGGTTGGACTGATAAAAACACATGAACCAAGTCTGCTTTTTATAAAACCTGGAAGTTTGGAAAGAAGGGTATTGATTTTAGGCAAGAAGGAATGAAAGAAACTCTCTAAAATAAAATATACATTTATTTATTATTATTATTTAACAAAAGTATACTCTAAATTTAATAATTATATTTGTAATAATAATAATTACATATAAAGATTTAAATTGTACCACTGTAATTAAAATTTGAAATACATAATAATAAAATTGTATCTTTTGTTTCAATTATTATTTTGTAAATTTATCATATTAATATTGAGTTGATGGCAAAACCATACAGAGTAATTATTTCAAATTACTGAGAACATAAACACACTATAAAAGGGTGAAAAAGACTGAAAAAAGAAACACACTATAAACTGTATTCTATAATAATGTTGGAGGTAGGTTTGGTATTTTTAATTCTGAGGTTATTGTATGTGAATTTTAGGATAAAGCAAATGAATAATTATGGGAACCTGAATTTTCATTGTGGGTAGGAGAATATGCAGATATAATTTCAAAGAGCTTAGTAAAGTTCAATGAAAAGATCTAGAAACAATTGCTAACACAGTAGCAATGTTCAGTCCTCTAGCCCAAGTTGCAGTATTTAAATACCACAACCCACTCAAATAGGTCAGGGTCCTTGGAGAAATCACCAGTTAATTATTATACCAAAAATCATTGGTCACATTTGGAGGATAGTAAGGAATCAACTCAGATTTTGAAAACTAGTAAATAAATGGAAAGAGTTACATACTTATCCTCCATTTCCTTTATGAATTGATACCATGGTATAATCATATAATTAATGAGAGAAAGTTTCTCTGTAGAGGTTTCTGGCCAAAAAGTGAAGGAAACAATAGATTTAGAATATCATTTTGCAAACCTTAAAAAAGTAGTGACTATAAGCAGGGATTGTCAGTGGCTGCTCACATACAAAATGAGAGAGAAAAACATCGATTCTCTCTTCTGATGGATGTACACCGCACCTTATGAAGTATTTTTCCAAATTCTGACCCAGAATCCGATCATTCCTCTAGATCTAAATGCCAGTTTAGGGGAAATCCAGGGACAGAAGAATGTCTCAGACAATGTAGGTGCACTCACCAAAATCTAGACTGAAAAACTCTGCAGGAAAAATGACCCAGTTAATTAATTGCAAGTTAAAAAAGAGAGAGAGAGAATATGCTTTAGATTAAAAGAGACTTGAGAAAGGAATCGCCTGATTTGAAAGATATACCATAATGGATCTTGATTGCTGCAGCATGTAAGCTATTTGTTTGGTGTGTTGTCTTAACCTACTGTACCTCTCTACTCACATTTATATGGAGTGGAGCATTATTTACTTGTATGTGGTTGGTATGACTGACTGGTCCTTCACAATCTGATTGATGGTCCTTTTCACCATGGAGATAAACTTTGTTCGGATTCAGATTTCTGCACGTGTCCCTGGCGTGCTTTGAGGAAGAATCTTGCTGAAAGATATACTGGAATCCTTTGTACTATTTTTGCACATTTGTATTACTCTGAAATTGTTTCAAAATGAAAAGTTAAAAGCATTAAAAAAATTTACAGTCATGCTAAAGATGCAAACTACCAAAGACGTTTTGATTCTTGACCTGTAACCTTCCTTATCAAGTGGCAAAGGAAGCCCTTACAATAAATGTATTCTCTGGGAAAGTGGATTAAAAGCAGTTCTGAAAAGTTCTATGTTATCTCCATGTCATTAGGTGATATTATACCCAAGCCATTATAGTCCAATAATAAGGCTATGAGATTCAAATATTAATTACCTCTTCTTGATCCATTAAAAAAATTCTTCTCTGTATTTCTCTTTGATTTTTAAATTTTTTTTTAGCACCTCAAAGAAAGGAATGAAATCCTCTGATTATTCAAACTTGCATTTAAACATGGTAAAATTAAAGGCACATTTTAGAATCCTGAAAAGGCCTTTGTTAACTTCATTGATAGGGTTTCAGAAATGTTTATTGACTTTTCAGATAATGAAGCTCCACCTATGGTAGACAGAACAGATGATCTTCTGATGAACTCAAATGTTTGCTTCCTCAGGACAGAATGGTCTCTCAGCCCTATTCCTAATGAAGTGAGTTTAAATATCTCTTCGGAGATCAATAACAACATCTGGATACAAAGATTCCTGGTATGAACAGTGTGAGCCCCAGATAAAGTAACAGTTCTCATCTTTTACAAATTAAACTAGATATGCTAGATTTTCCAAACCATAGTCAGTTCATTTTTTGTTGCGGTTGTTGCTGAAAAGTGTCTCAAAACTATAAATGAACCATATCTAATAGAGAGACAATTAAATGATTTCTTATGGTGCAGTTGGGTATTTGGTGTTGCTACAACAGCAGCTGGTAGACAGAACATACCATCTGGTGCAATTATTTTACTATTAAGCTTCTGAGCCAATAGATGCCTGTAATTTTTTTTCCATGCTGTATGGCGGGGTCACATTTCATTATTTTTCCATGTGAGTATCCCATTATTGCAGCACCATTTGTTGAATTTTTGTTCGTTTGCTTTGCTTGTTTGTTTTTTGGGGAAAGTGCATGGACTGGGAATTGAACCCGGTAATCCTGCATGGCAGGAGAAAATTCTGCCACTGAACTATCCTTGCACCCTCCTCCTCCCCAGATACCTGTAATTTAAGCAAGAGAGAAGCTGTGTACACTGAGATATTCAGAAGGGAAAACTATTAAGGGAAACACGACTTGGGTTGTTCTCTAACAGGGAAAAGAGCTACCATATCTATCCATTACAGTTGGGATTCTGTTGAGCTTCCACGCGAGCATGATGTACGCCTTCCTTTTAGTTATATGACTGTGGCTATTGCTCCCTGTGGCAGATACACCCCCAGGTGACTCCCCATGAGTCACAGCCTTGTTTACTTCTCTCTTGAGTGTGGCAGGACCTGTGATTTGTTCTAATAGAATATGGTAAAGGCAATAGAAAATGGACAGGATGCCATTCCCCAGATAAGGTTACATTACATAGTCTTCTTAGAAAACTGGAGAGTGATACCCTCCTTGCTGGCTTTGAAGATGTTACCATGTCATGAGGGTCTATGGATACCGCCCCCTGGCAAGGAACTGCTGGCAGCCTCTAGAAGTGAGAGTGGCCCCTGGTCAATAATCAGCAAGAAAATAGGGACCTCAGCCCTACAGCTGCAAGGAGATGAATCTTGCTACCTCCTGAGGGAGCTTGGAAGTGGGTTTTTCCAGCAGCGCCCCAGATGAGAATGTGGCCCAGCTATCACTTTGATGGCAGTGGATGAGACCCTGATGCAGAGAACATAGCTGAGCGTACCCAGACTCCCAACCCAAGGAAACCATGAAATAACATGTGTGTTGTTTTAAGCCACTAAAATTTATGGCAATTTGTTAGACAATGGAAAATTATACCCTCTGCCCCCTCACCTTGTATTACTTAATCTTACTTCAACGGCTAGCCACTTATTTTGTCATTCACAAGACACACGGAGTACTTCTGCTATTTTGTTTTATTTTTGCTCACAGAGGGAAGTGGTAAATGTCACAATGCAAATGTAAACTTAGTGAAGTCTTAGATTTCACTACAGATGGATAAAGTCTGAACATCACCCTTTTAAATAAAGCATTCAAAATAATTAAATTTGATTCATCATGGGTATCAATTTTTCCTATCCAAATTCTCTGTGATTGAAGGGACGTGATGGTGGAGACAGGGGAATGAAGGATGGGGAGGGATGGAGCCTGCCCCAGCGCAGTATCTCATCCATCAAGCTGTCACTATCAGTAAATATTTTTGCCATTACTGAAATAGGCCTTATTTTTAGCTTAAAATTGGAGATATCCTAGGTAATACAATGCAGTGATTTTGTAAAAATAGTTCATCTAAGAGAACACCTCACCAGACTGGCTCTTTTCTGAAGTCCTGAAATCTTACCTACAGAGTAAAACTAAAAGAGGTTTGCCTTGAGTCTGAGCTTTGGGATGTGTCTGACTTCCAGAATATAACCATGCACAGACACACACAGACACACACAGACACACACAGACACACACACACACACACACACACACACACACACACACACACACTATATTTTATGGATAAGAATACCCAGAATTTGACAGCAGCAGAAAGGGATCTTTGACTTCATTACTCACAAGAAGTCATCAAGGGGCTGGATTTACTCTATAGCTAATTGTGCTGGATTGCATCACAGAAATAGTGAATGACTCAGATTCAGATATTGTAAGGCATTCTCTGCTTCAGTGCTAGTTAATATTCCAATTCTGGGAAGAGGATTACTATTTTTGCCTGAACAAAACTACATTTTTTTAAACAATCCAGGAAATGTCACAAATCAGCACATTCTTGGTTCTGTTGGCACAGTTTTAATATTCCAAGTTGGCAAGAGGTCAAATGCTGAGGTGGTATTGCCTTGTAACCCTCTCAGTGAGGCTGATTTGGTATAAAGAGAAAAGGTATTTCCATGACATCTCTTATGTACCAAATAAACCGGGCACTCATTTTATTCTTCCTTTGCCATGGCCCTTCCTGCAACTTTAATGTAATGGAAAGATCATGACTTCCTAAATTAGCTGTTGGTTATCACAGCAACTGGTTGTTTTCCCGGAGGGGCTCTAAGCATGTTTTCTTTGATATATGGTGGAGGACTAGCTCTAATGAAAGTTTAACCTTATAAAAAAAATACCAATATCCCGATTGCATTTCTCTCCTAGAGCTCTGACTTTATCAGCTATCCTTCTTATGTGATGCTGGGATAAAAGAACTCAATCACTTTCTTAATTGTGCAATTGTTGCAAGAGAATATCCAATCTCGGATGAAAATGGAAATGCTCAGCTAAACTCGAACAGATTTTACTTTTACTTTTATCCTATCTTTACAGGTAAAAAACTGAAGGCATCTGCTTTGGCAGGTAGCTTTATCATTATGGAAACCCAGTGGTTGCTGGAAACACAACTATTGATGGGAATTCTGACACAAGGGACAGCTGTTTTTGGGTCCATATTTCAGTACCTGAATTGGAGTGAAGAATGTGGTACAAGCTATTCTTTCCACTAATTGGTTACTGATGACTTTTTTGTTGTTGTTCAAATAGGAACAATATAAAGACACCATTCTATGGCATTAAAGATAAATTTTATGAAATTGACTCCCACAGAGGTGGACAACAGAGCATATAAAGAGTTAGCCAAATATTCTGACCTACAGGGCCTGATCAGATATTTTAAGAAAATTTGTTTCTACAGAGTTGACTGTTCAACCACATAAGATAAATGAACTCTTCAACATACCTGCAATACCATTTAGAAATTCTCTCCTTCCAGGCGATGAAGAACAGCTAATTCTGAACAGAAGATAAAGTCTGTGAAAACAAACTAGCAGCCAAGAAAAGAAGTGCCTGACCTATCTATGCCTCCTGTTTCTTGACCATGATCAATTGATAGATTTGCTCCTTGTAGAATGTTAAAAGCTGAATTGAATGTAGGAAAGGAGGAGAAAAATGGAGAGTGCAGCTCTGTTCTGGCCTCAGGGTCCTCATTATACAACCTTTAACCTTAGTAAGGAAATCATCCTCATGTTAAAAATTTGCCCTTGTCAGAACTATTCTCAATACTAAACTAGAGAGGGAGAAATCATAGAATAATATCTTGAGGATTGAGAACTGAAACCAAAATCATTCCCTGTTTGTGTACAAAGGAACCCTGGCAAGAAGCATAGTTTCCTGTGGTCATGCTAAACAATACTAGGACAGGATAAAAAGAGTTTAACTATTTGCTTAGGAAAACACCTGCTTCTGGAAAATAAGACTGTGAACCTATTAAAAGCTTACATAGCAAGACATCTGCCAGATCTTCACCTTAATGTATCTTCCAATCCAAATCTATTATATCCTAAACACTAACCAGTCCTATCCAGTTTCCCATCTGGCAAGCCTGCCTTAAAATCACCAGCTCAAGTTCTAAAAATCTTACAAAGGTCTTATTCTAATTTCCCATTTTGAGAAACTACTAAGCCTTTATCAAGGTGGTTGCAGTAAGTCTAATGAGCTTATCTCTCCTTGATCTGTAGATTTTTCTAATGATCTTGTGGGTAGTCAATAGCAGACAGGACTGAAATTAGTATTTATTAGGAGGCATCATTCCTTCTCCTGTTATTCACATTGATTGCATGTGCATTGTTTACACACAGATTTCACGGGCCTACCAATGGCATACTTCAGCACTACCATCAGGTGTGGGAAGTTGGCACTACTATGCCTGTGGCATATTGATATTGTAATATACAGAACCTGCTGAGCACAGACATGTCCTCTGTGTAGTGTATCTTGCCTTACAAAGAGCCAACAAAATAACATCTCACAAACATGATACTTATTTAGTTGATGCCTTCCACTCGGGGACAGATTAAAGATTTATGAGATTTGAGGTTTATACATTCCTTTCACTGCAATCCCTTTGTACTCAGTGAGTAAAGGCAGTATGGCTTTGGTGTCCTAACTCATGGGTTCTTCAAACCCACGTGCACATTAGAATCATCTCGAAGCTTGTATACCCTACCTCTGTGTATTCAATCGAATTTCCAGGTACATGCCAAGCATTTTTCATTGTGCCCCCAGGTAATTCTAATGCCAAGTGGTTGAGAACCCTTGCACTGAATATTGCTCTTGAGAGGAGAACATCAAGGCAAAGTACGCTGCAAGCGTAGGATAACGTGACTGGCTTCAGTGCCGAGTGCCTGGTGCAGAGGAGGCCTGTAGACATTCCAGATTCCCCAGTACAGGCAGGCAATACCAGGAACAGTAGGCCCTCTTGTGGCTTTAGGTGTTGGTCAGTCCTGGCCCAAGCTTGTACAGAGCCCAGGAGGGTGCAGCTGCTAGAAGGAAAAACACACCAGGCATGGGTTTATTGGGACTTATAAACAGGAGAAGTTTTCCAGTGATGACTGCTGGACATTAATGCTCCACAAAGGGAGCAGAAATGTATGAGGCATATATGATTTCAGAACAAAAGTAATGAAGTTATCGGTTCTCTAATATAATCATTGAAGGGGTCTAAGATCTGATGCTTTACTAAGTTAGCATTTAAGACTAAGATAGAGTCAACACCGTATTTTACAACTGTAGTTAAATTCTCCTCCCTTGAGGGAGATTGTTTACTTTCTTGACCTTTGTCCTTGGCTAAAGCAGGTTTGTTACAGGCCACTGAGGGGCTATTGGAGGACAGTGCTCTTGGCCTGTCCATCTGGGCTCGGGACATCAGCAAGTACCAGGAGCAGTGGCCATGATGAGATGGCTCACACAGCATCACAGAGAGCAGAATTCTCTGTGGCAGACGTCACTGAGAAGGGTCCCGCTGGGGAGGAGCAGAGGGAAAATTTCATATCAGTGAATACATGTGAGATATGCCCTAGAGATAATAAAAGTTGACTTTAGGAAAGGCTAGAGGGCTCGAAATAATGAGCAGGAACAAGAAACCAAAATGTTGTTTATTATGGCTAATTTGATTACATCTTCCCTCAGGCTAAAGGGCCTATAGACGTGGGTTATATAAGCAAATACAAGTTTTAAAGTACTAAATAAACCTTGCTCAGTGCCTGATTAGGCAGATATTGAAAGTTATCCAATGCAATATGTTTTTATGCATGCAATATATTTGTGCTTCCCTAGTGTTCTCTCTTGAGAAAAATAATGTTGTTTAGACTTAAAAAGCTGCATACCATAGCGGCTAAAAGTGCCTGGTCTGAAATTAAACTGTCTAGGTCTGAATTCTGGCTTTCCAAGTAATTAGCTATGCATCATCAGTGATGTCTGCCAAAGAATATTCCTCAATTTTCTCATCATGGAACTGTTGTGGAAATTCAATGAGTTAATACATTGAGTTATTCCATTAGTACCTAGTATATAGTATATTTTCAATGAATGGTTTAGATATTTTAATTTCTTCATATGCTTTATATGATCCAATGAATGAAGACTGATTTAGAAGTTTAATATTTGGATTTGGTCTTATTCTGCCTGGGTTTAACATATTTCAAAGCATACAGTATGAAATATAGATTTTTATCTTTGAGTTATTTTTAGCGGTTGTGATAACAAAATGTGTATCTTTAACTGATCACAATTCATTTTCAAATAATATCAAAGCTCTTTACAAATTATGTCAGAGTTTACACCAGTATGATTTCATTTTTTCCCTTCATGCACTTTGGGTGCTTGTTATCATATATTTTACTTTTACATATAATACATCCCACATTATTATATTTTCTTAATAGGGAATAACAGTCTGTTCTTTGGGTTTGCTGATTTTCTAGGATCAGCTGGTTGATGTTTCAATGTTTTTCATACATCTTGGAAAATTCTTGGCCATTATCTTTTTTTTTTTTTGTATGAGCACTGGGTATCGAACCCGGGTCTCCAGCCCGGCAGGTGAGAATTCTGCCACTGAGCCACCGTCACACTACCCAGCCATTATCTTTTAAAAATATCTTTTTGCCCCATGCCTATCTCTTCTTCTTCTCTGACTTTCATTGTATGTCTTTTTTCTTTTTTAATACACTTTTATTGAGTTATATTCATGTACCATATAATCATCCAAAGCATACAATCAATGGTTCACAGTATCATCATACAGCTGTGCACCCATCACCACAATCAACATTTGTACATTTCCACTTCAAAAAAAAGAATAAAAAGAAAAATAAAGATGTACGTCCAAAACTTCCCATACTCCTTATCCCCTCCACCATTACTCATTCATTTTTTTTGTTTTTGGTCCTTACCTATTCACTCATCCATCCATCCACTGGACAAAGGGAGTGCCAGCCACAGGTTTTCACAATCACATGGTCACACCATAACAGCCATATAATTGCACAATCATCTCCAAGAATCGAGACAACTGGACTACAATTCAACAGCTTCAGGCGTTTCCTTCTAGTCATTCTAATACACTAAAAGCTAAAGAGGTATATTTATGTCATGCATAAAAATAACCTCCAGAATGACCTCTCAATTTTATTTTAAATTTCTTAGCCACTGAAACTTTATTTTGCTTCATTTCTTTTTCCCCCTTTTGGTAAGAAGGCTTTCTTAATCCCACAATTCTAGATCTGGGCTTATCCTCAGCATCATGTTCCACATTGCCCAGATTTACACCTCCGGGAGTCATGTCTTACATAGGGGAGCAGGGCAGTGAGTTTACCTGCAGAGTTGGCTCATACAGAGAGAGAGAAAGAGACCACATCTGAGCAGCAAAAGAGGTTTTCTGGGGGTGACTCTTGGGCATAATTATGAGTAGGCTTGGCTTCTCCTTTGCAGGAATGTGTCATAAGGGCAAGCCCCAAGATCGAGGGCTTAGACTATTAAATTGGTAGTTCCCAATGCTTGCGAGAGCCATTGTATATCTTTTACATGATTTGATATTGTCCCAAAGATCTGAACAATCTTCCATATTTTTCACTCATTAATTTTTCTTTTTGAATTAGTTTGTGTAATTTCTAGTGACTCTCTTCAAGTGTACTGATCCTTTCTTCTGTTGCATCAATTTTCTGATATGCTTCCAAATGGTTAATTTTTCAGTTTCAAAAATTTTCCTTTATAGCATTTCCATTGGTTTATTTTTCATGGCTAATGTTCTAGTTTGCAAGCAATATGCCAGCAATGGAATGGCTTTTAAAAAGGGAAATTTATAAAGTTGCAAATTTACATGTTTTAAGGCTGTGAAAATGTCCAAGTTAAAGCAAGGCTATAGAAATGTCCAGTCTAAGGCATTAGGGAAAGATACCTTCATTCAAGAAAGCTGATGATGTTCAGGGTTTCTCTCTCAACTGGAAAGGCACGTGGCAAACATGGTGATGTCTGCTAGTTTTCTTTCCAGGCTTCTTGTTTCATGAAGCTCCCCTGAGGTCATTTCCTTCTTCATCTCCAAAGGTGTCTGGCTGCATGGGCTCTCCTGGCTCTCTCCAAAATGGTTCCTTCTTAAAGGGCTCCAGTAAGCAACCCACCTTGAATGGGTAGAGACACATCTCCTTGGAAACCATCTAATCAAAAATTACCACTGCAATTGGATTGGTCACACCTCCATGGGAACATACAAAACCCCCCACCCAGCAACACTGTATGAGGATTAAATGACATGGCTTTTCTGGGGTACACCATAGATTCAAACTGGCATGGTTGAATTCTTCTTTTGTTTAATGTTATCTGTCTTTCCTAGTAGATTCTTTAACATATTTTTCGTAGTCATTTAAAATTATTTTTCTTCTAATTTTAACAGCTGTGATTTGCTTCTATTGGTTGGTTTTTCTCTTGATTATGAGTCCCTTTTTTTCTGGAATCTTCACCTGTCTCATAAATTTTGATTGCATGGAAAATATTGTATATAAAACAAAAGGAAAGACTAAAATAAATATATTTACCACCTGTAAAGTGCATACTGCCCGTTTCATCATACTCTAGTGAGGAGACCTGAGACAATCTAATCTACAATTTTACTGGATCTGGGTTTTGTTGCTTCTTCAGTTAGATTCAGTTCAACACTGGTTTTAAATATTTTGAGGGTATAACCAGGGCCACCTTTTCATTAGGGATTGAGATTTGAGTATTGTGTGAGAATCCAAAGATCTTTTGGTGTTTCAAAGACCAACCCCAAACTTCCTGAACCATGGGTGATCTCTCTCTCTGCTTTATAGCCTAAGCCAGTAGCTTTTAGAGTCAAGGAGGAGTTCTTTTTGTGCTTCATTTCAATGTCCTGCATTCTCAGAATGAGAATATGGTTTACTATTCTGCTAGCAAGTTTCATCCCTTTCACCCAAATCTTTCCATTCCTGTTTAATTGCCACATAACTCTTGAGATGAAGACTTATGTAGAAATTGCAACTAGCTGTCTATTCTTTTGTGTCTCACAAGCATTTACTTCTCTGTTACAAACTGCAACCAGAAGAGTCATGATTTTGAAGAACACATTTGATCTTTTCACTCCTCTTATTAGGGGACACCTACTGCCCTCGAGGTAAAATCCCAATCCTTTTACATAGCGTAAATTAAGTCTACCTCTGCTTTTCTCTAGACTAATTTCTTCCCAACTCCCACACACATGGTTGGTCTTCTGATAAATACAAAGCTAATTAGAATTTCTTTGAATTCATCCACAAACTAGTTTTTTTTCTTTCCCTGGCATTGCTTTTGAGTACTATCTTCTACCTCTACTCTAATTAGAATGCCCATCTAATTAAGGGCAGTTTCTCTGTATATGTACAAATATTCCAAACTGACACATAAATGGTAGTCAATATTATTTATTGAATGACTGAAAATTATAATGACAGAGTAATAGACCACACTTGCTAAATTTCTCTCTCTCTCTCTTTTTTTAGCAAGCTATTGTACATTTTAGAGCAGGATTCTTAAAATGTTATAAAGTATCAAACCCATCAGTCAGTTTTCCATGTGCTCAAAGGTCCCTTATATTGACAAAGTAGAATACTAAGAACTCTCTTTCTGAGAAAATAAAATATGAGTTCATAAGTTCATATTAAGGGTCTCTAATTAAAATGATAGTATAAAAAATAACTTATGCTAAGAGCTCTTTTAGGCAGTGTTTTAAAAATAATTTCGGTGGGCTTTCACAAAATTGAATTCACAACCTAGTTTATAAACAGAGAGCTTTAGTTAATTAATAAAGATGAAACATGTTTAAGTTAGATTATATATTATCATATACTCTGTAGCAAGCTGTTTTTTTATCCACTAAATTAAAACCTTTATAAATAGATGCCAACATTTGTAAAATATGTTGAACATAGTTGTGGCAAGTCCTAAAGTATGGTTAAGGTAGGATAGCAGAGAATGTTAGTTTATAGATTTTACTTGTGGTTAACAATATCAGATATAATTTAATTAAAAATAAATTTATTTTTAATATTTCTTAACAAAAAGCAATTCCCTTTTTTCTCTAGTGCATTTTCCCCATCTTGCTTGAGGTATAATTGACATATAATAAAATCCACCCACTAATGGTGCAGTTTAATGAATTTGGATAATTGTATGTACAATCATGTAACCACCACCACATACAACATACAGAACATTGCCATCTCCCTAAAAATTCTCCTTGTGCTGCTTTAAAGTTGATCCTGTCCTTCAGCATTGGGCCCCAGGAAACCACTGCTCTATGTTTTTTTACTTCCAGAATTATATAGAGAGATTCATGCAATATGTAGCATTTGATGTTGATTCTTTTCACTTAGCATGTCTTTGAGATTCGTTCATGTTGTTGTCTCCATTAATATTTCATTTCTTTTTATTGCAAAAAGATATTTCATAGCATGGATGTATTATGATTTGCTTATCCATATATCAGTGGTTACACATTTAGATTACTTCCAGTTTGAGATATTTATGAATAATGCTGCTGTGAATATTTGTTGTACTGATTTGAAACTGTTACATACCCCAGAAAAGTCATGTTCTAATCCAATCTTGTGGGGACAAGCTTATTATGTGTTGGGCCTTTTGATTAGGTTGTTTCCATGAAGATGTGACCCTGTTCATTCAAAGTGGGTCTTAATCCTTCCTGGAGACCTTTATGAGAGAGAACTGAGAGCTGAAACAGAGAACAGGGAGATGAAACCAAGTGACACAGACATTTGGATAGACTAAGCTAAGAGATGAAATCCAGAGTTTGCCCCGGGGCTGCTAAATGAGGAACCACAGAAACTTAGAGAGAAAGCCACTGGAATCAGAAGCTGAAAGCAATGAACTGGGAGCAAGGACCAGCATATGCCAGCCATGTGCCTTCCCAGCTGGCAGAGGTGTTCCAGAAGTTGGTGACCTTTTTTCAAAGTCAAGGTATCTTTCTCTGGATGCCTTAATTTGGACATTTTCACAGCCTTAGAACTGTAAATTTGTAACCTAATAAATCCCCTTTAGAAAAGCCAATCCATTTCTGGTATATTGCATTCTGGCAGCTTTAGCAAATTGAAATATTTGTACACACGTCTTTATGTGAACATAAAGTTTTCATGTCTCTTAGGTAAATACATAAGAGTGGGAATGTTGGACCATGTGATAAATATATTTAACTTTATGAGATACTGCTTTTTTTTTTCAGGACATAGAGGTCTAATTTACAGGCAATAAAATTCACATTTCAGGTGTTCAGTTCTCTTGAGAGGCGTACATTTGTGTAGCTGCCACCACAATGAAGATATAGACTAATTCAATTACATCAAAAAGAATTTTTGTAATCTCATGTGGTCAATCCCTTCCCTTCCCACATCCCCTCAGTTCCAATCCCCAGCAAATACTGAACTTATTTCTATCCATATAATTTCATCTTAGTTTTAGAATATCATACTAATGCAATCATGCAGTGTGTAGTCTTTTGATTTTGGCAATTACATTCCATTCTACCAATTTTTCTTTCATTGTCCATGCTTGCTTTGTAATGTTTAAGAAATCTTTGAATAACCTATTATCACAAAAATTTCTCCTATATTTTCTTCAAGAAGTTTAGTAGCTTTTGCTGTGATGTTTAGGTATATTTTCCATTTAAAATAAATTTTTACATATGCTGTGAAATGCAAGTAGAAGTTCACTTTCCCTCCATATATATACCCCCAAATTATGGCACCATTTATTGAAAAGATTGTACTTTGCCCATTGGATTAATATGATACTTCTGTTAAAAATCAGTTGACCATATTAGTACTTTAAAGATATGTTTCACTTCTTCTGACTGTCATATTTTTTGTTGAGATAACAGCTGTACATATGGTGTCATATTTCTCTTTCTGCTTTCAAGATAGGTTTTAACTTTCAACAGCTTGCCTGTAACATGGTATGGCATAGGCTTACTCATTATTTTATTTTTCTGTTTGGTATTTGTTGAACATCATGTATCTGTAAATTTCTGTTTTTGACTCAATTTGGGGAATTTGTAATGATTATTCACTCAAAAATTTTTTCTGAGCCATTCTCTTTCTCTTTTCCTTTTGGATCTCCAGCATTGTATTCATATTTAACAGGTCTCTGAGACTCTGATCTCTTTTTTAAAAATATTTTTTTCTCTTTTTTACACATTTGATAATTTCAGTTGATCTATCTTGAAGTTCACTGTTTTCCCTATCATCACTATTCAGCTCTTAAGTCCATCCAGGGAATTTCTTTATTTATGATATTGCAGTTTTCACCAAGAATTCCATTTGGTTCTTTCCTATTATTATTATTTCTCTTCTGAAATTTCCTTTCTTTTCATTCATTGTGGGCAACTTTATTTTACTTCATTGAGAATAATGATAAGAGCCACTTTATAATCCTTTTGCACTAGTTCTAACATTGGTCATCTCTGGTTTGTCAAAGTTGGACTGAAAATGTATTCCATTTTTTTAAAGTTCTTCATATGTTCACAGAGGAAAAGAAAAATAGAATGTTTGGATTATGCGATGGTTAGGTTTATGTGTCAAGTTGCCCAGCTAATGGTGCCCAGTTGTCTGGTCAGGCAAGCACTGGCTTTACCCTTACTGCAAGGACATTTTGTGTAAGTTGATTGCATCTATGACTGATTACATCTACAATCAACTAAGGAGAGCGTCTTCAGCAATGAGAGACATTTAATCGAATTGGTTGAAGGCTTTAGAAGGAGAGGTGATGACTTCAGCATCAGAATTGAGAAGAGAAAATTTTCATCTCTACTTCACTAACCAGCCTCTCCTGGGGAATTCATTGAAGACTTTCATTGGAGTTACCAGCTTGCAGTCTGCCCTATGGAATTTGGACTCTGGCATCCCCACATTTGTGTGAGACTTTTTTTTTCAAAACCTCATATTTGCAGATATCCCCTGTTGGTTCTGTTTTCCTAGAGAGCCCGGGCTAGTCAGATTGTATCCTGAACATTAGGATTTTTACATTGTGGAGATACTGGTTTGAGTTATTTTTCTCTGATGAATGCAAATTCTTTTTCTTGGGAAGTAGCTTCAGTTTTATTTCAAAAAGTTTTCTTTAGTGGAATTGTATTGAGTCTGCTTTGCATGTGTGTGGCTCAATGGAGCCAGTCATAAACATGGGTGGATTGAATTGGGGGATATCTTTTCTAACGCTTTCTCTTTTGGGATTCTCCATTCTCTTCATCAGCCATCAGCCATTTAGACTGTGGATATCTGCTGTAGAATTTAGAGCAAGCTTACATTTAATTAAATAAAAGTGCTTCTGATAGGTTCAAACCTAAGAAAAAAAGAGGATTATTTTTTATACTTTGGTAATAGTACACTTGCGTGGATTGGCAAAAGAAAACTTGATTTAAAACACTCAAAGGAGAGAGTATTTTATAGTATGAACTAAACTAGGTTTCATAAAATAAAAACCAAATTTTAATGAATAACATGCCAAATAGTTTATACTACTTTAACACTCATCAAAAAGGAGATTTGAAAACTTTTGATGATCTATCTCAACTTTCCCAAGCTCGATATCTTTCCTTTAACTCTTTATGTTTCAGTGAGAGTGATTTTTTTTGTGTGTTGTCAGAGAGACAAAAAGAGAATGAATAGCTGGCAATAGATATCTATATAAAATTATCAGTAATCTTGAAGACAATTCCCTAACATATACATTCCTTCCTATTACCTTTAGCTCCTGTGTGTTTCTATTTCCTTTAATAGAGCAGGGTCCCTTTGACTTCTCAGTTATATCTTCAAAATGTACTGCTTGCTTTTTCTTACCCTAGTTTGTTATCACTGCAAAATGTAATGCATATACTCAGGATGCTATCATTGGAGTCTTTGATAAAACCTACCCCCGATGGCACCAATGAAGTGTAACATATCAACTGCGTCCTGCATGGTATGATTCAATTTCATTTCCAATGGTATCATCATCTAGAAAATATATATGTGGATGTTAAAGATGTAATTCTTTTTTTTAAATATTTTATTGAGAAATCTTCACACACATGCATTCCATACATGGTGTACAATCAGTGGTTCATAATATCCATAACATAGGTGAGTGTTCATCACCATGATCATTTTTAGAACATTTGCTTCACTTCAGAAATTTTAGGACATTTGCTTCACTTCAGAATAAGAAATAAGAAAAAAAAAGAGAAAAAACTCATACATACCATACACCTTACCCCTCCCTCTCATTGACCACTCGTATTTCCAACTACCCAGTTAATTTTATGCTTTGTCCCCTTATTATTTATTTATTTTTTTATCCATTTTTAAAATTCATCTGTCTATACCCTGGAAAAAGTGAGTATCAGACATAATCGTACAGTCACATTGTAAAAGTTATATCTTTATGCAGTCATCTTCAAGAATCAAGGCTAATGGAACATAGCTCTACGGTTTCAGGTACTTCCCTCCAGCCACTCCAATACACCATAAACTAAATAACCTCCTGGTTAACCTCTCAACTCTGTTTGAAATCTCTTAACCATAAACATATAATTCTTGAAATAAACTGAAAACATTACACAAATCTAGAATTAAATTCAAGGAGAGGTCAGCATTGTTTTCAAAATATTGTTGCTACATCCTTGCCGTATTGAGAAAAAATTTTTTTAGCTAGGACTATTAGATATAATTACAGTTTTAAATAGTGATCCACTTGAAAAATAGCATGTTTTGGACATATTATTGATTAAACTTGAGTTGATTCTTTTTGTATGAAGCCAGTTTAATGTGAATGCAACGGTAATCATTTCAGATAGAAAGAACAAGGCTAGTGTTTAATTTGTTGCTGTTTATAACTTTAAAAAAGAGTACTCATCTTTTTACTAACTCTGGATAAAATGTCTCTTTTTGGAATGTGAATCTTTTATTCTATGTATAAAGATATGGAGTTATTTTAATCCTTTCTGATACTAAATATGTATCTTTAAAGTCAACTTCAGCTGTCAAAACTTAAGTAAGTGTGTTAAAGCATTCTGATAAAACACTTATCAAGTGATCAAATTTCCTGATCAAAATTTCCTGATCAAAATACGGGGAAATTCCAAGGACTATTATCTTATTTCAAAAACAACAATTATGCATTTTTAACTTCAGCTTTATTTTGTTCGTTCCTCTGCTAAAATGTAAGCAAGAAGAAAAAAATGATTATTTCAGTAATTCAAGAGAGAAATGTAAGGAACTATGATATAAAAATCATAAACATGGGCTAGAAATAACATCAAGTTTTGAAATCTCAAATTATGGAGATGACTTGATTCATAATATTGCTGAAACTGTATGGATATTTACAATAACCTGTGAGGGAAAGAAAAGTTTTTCTCTTCCTGTTATCTTACCTGGGTCTTTAAATAGTGTGTAGATTTGCAGAGTTATAGATCGTTTTGAAGCTCATCTAGTTCAGTTACTTCATTTAATAGATGAAGTATTTGAAACTCAAAGATTGAGCAATTTTACCCATGGTTATATAACTGTTTAGAAATAGCTGACCATAGGCTTTTAACCTCCAATTTTGTTAAAAGCCTGATCGTATCTTCAGTCTTTGTCCCCAGTGCATTCAGTTCTGTTTTTTCTGTCCTTTAAACTAGTCTTGGTGCTTTGAGCTTTTTCTTATTTAAGAGACAATAAAAACTTTTCCAAGGATCAAAACTCCTGTTTCTCTAGGGATATAGTGTCCAGCACTCATTTAGAATACAAACTCTGGAGTTAAACAGACCTGAATTAGAATTGAGGCCCATCATTTACTATCTTTGTGATTTAGGGAAACTTATTTAACCTCTGGATTTGGAGGTTAATCTTCTCCAAAGATAATAAGGAGGTTATCTTCTCCAAAGATAATAAGATCAAGCTAATTTCTTTATTTTTATTACTAAATATAAAATAATGTGAGCTATTATTATATCACATAATTAGTATGCATAATGTGAATCCCAGATATATGAGAATGAATTTCAGACAGTTTTGTGAAAAAACCAGAAAATCAAATACTTTACTTTTTAGAAAGCATGATTCAATATCACTTTTTTTTGCAAATATATATGGTTGCTATAATAAAATTAAATATAAAAGTAATAAATATGCACTTCCCTTGAAGAGTTTATACTTTATTGTGAAAGATGTCAAAACGAATATAGAAGATTGGATTATGATATTGGGATTCAAGAGTAGGAAAACAGAATATTTGAAAAGTGTTAATTCAGAAAAGGTTCAAGGAGGATGTTTAAGTAAAAATCATGCATTGAAGAAGAGAGATATACAGGGAAAAGGACATCCTAGGTAGTAATAACAGCTGATTAAATAGCTCAAAGCTTTGACGAGGGGAAGCAGATGTATGGTTATACTGTGGGATACCTTGCACAAAATTAGCTTTGTTTTTATTTTACAAAATCAGTTATTAGATGTATTTATTCCAATATACAAAAAGCGATTTAAAACAGGAAATATTAAGAGCACAGATGCTCCAAAGCAACATAAAAGTATACGAAATAGTGATACAAGAATAAGTCAGGAGGAGAGACAGTTGACTTGCATTTATTGCCAAGAGAAACTTGTTTTGTACAAAGGTTGGTGCTGTGAGTGGTTTGTTGTGGGCT
>PVIY010031183.1:0-30186 GCA_004026745.1 Myrmecophaga tridactyla | reverse complement strand
TTAATTAGTTCCACAATTGGGATTTGATTGTGCCCAGTCCCTGCTGCTGGTAAAGTCCTTTCCTTTCCCCTCTGGGAAGCGGCCTGTGGGGGAGGGGCGCTGGCTGCCGCAGCTTTGGGAACTCACGGTTCTGTGGGGTGCTCACAGCTGGTCCAGCTGGCCCAGACTGGGGTACGCTGTGTGTCTGGTCACTGATGTGTCCCCAGGAGCTGTTCTGTACTGTTTCTGGTTATTTAGTAGTTGTTCTGGAGGATGAACTAAAATGTGCACGTTGTTAAGCTGCCATCTTGACCCGGAAGCCACTTTACTTTTTAAAAAATTTGTTTTTTTAGGCAGACTTCAAAAAAAATTTTTTCACACTAGTATAAAAATTTGCCCTGAAAACATTTCCAATTAACCAATCAGTCACTTTGGGTAATTTTCAACTTGTTTCCTTGCAGTTAAAAGTTAATCACTAGCGAAAACCTTGTGTCTGATGTTCCTTTTATCTACAGTACGGACAGATGAGTAAAAAATATGGATTAAAAATAAATAGGGTGCACAGGTAGTTTAGTGGTTAGAATGCCCGCCTTCCATGCGGGAGACCCAGGTTTGATTCCCAGACCATGCACCCAAAATAAATGAATGAATGAATGAATGAATAAAAGGAAGAACAAATGTTAAAATAAGTTGAGTAGATTAAAATGCTAGTGAAATAGGGGGACAAAGGTTAAAATATATTGGGTAGATGGAAATACTAGTGGTCAATGAGAGGGAGGAGCAGTAAGGAGTATGGTATGTATGAATTTTTTCTTTTTCCTTTTTATTTTTTTTTCTGGAGTGAAGCAAATACTACTATGTGATGATACTGTGAGCCACTGATTGTACACCATGTATGGAATGTTTGTATGTTAAGAATGTTCATGTTTGTATGTTGTTTTTGTCAATTAAAAAAAAAGTTAACCACTAGACAGTTTTCAAATCAATTAGAAGATACCTCATCAGACACCTCTGCTGAATATTTCCTAAATCAGCAATATTGATATATTACCAATTAAAACACAATAAAAAGGGTACAAAGTGACCCAGTGACAGAATTCTCGCCTGCCATGCCAGAGACCTGGGTTCAATTCCTAGAGCCTGCTCATGCAAAACAAACAAACAAACAAAAAACCCACAATAAAACCCTTTATATGCATACTAAATATGTGACACTTTATGCCATCCTCCCACTCCCATAATAATCTAATGAAGTTCATATTATTACCACTATCTTACAAGTGAGAAAACTGAGGCTTAGCTCTGTGTTCAAATCCCAGGACTTCCAGTTCTTAGTGGCTATACTACCTTGGTTAAGTTATATACCCCTGGCTCCAGTGCTGCCTGTGTTGTATCTATGCCATGCCACATTGTGACACCCAGTCCCCTCCTTATTAGCCATAAAAAGAAACCTAAAATGAACATCTGAAGTTGAAAGTATTATACTCCTTCTTCAAATATTTTAATTCAATTACTAAAGTATACACAACTATTAATAATCATTCAAATAACTTAAAAGCAATATACCCAAGAACCAGTTAATTGTTAAATATTTAAAGATGTTTGTGTCCATTAAGAGATTTCTTTTTAAAGCTTGCTTAATGGCTTAGTTTTCTCTTTATGCCAAAGTATCTGTCATGAAGCAATCAGTTCAAAAATGCTAAAGCCAGAATGTATAAAATATACTCAGAAAGTGAGCTGAGGAGCCTGTGATGGTTTCAAGAGAGCCTCTGGCAATGAATTCGTAGGTACAAAAAAGGGAAGACCCATACCCCAGAAATAATGGTAGGGGTGGGGAGAGTACACACAGAGAGAGTGAAGACTGAGCTAAGTCTTGAAACATGAAGAGGCGACTGTCAGATGAGAGCCAAGTAGCAGGGAATTACGTTCAACCACCCATTAACACTGACTGAGCATTAACTATGTGTCAAGAAGCAACTGAGCCAGGTGTTGGTATGAAGGACTGGTCTCGCCTTTCCACAACTTAGTCCGGCAGGGATGAATGATTTAAACAAATATAGAACTGCCAATTAAGGTAAGCATCAAGGAAATAAACAGGGTCCTAAAACATAGGAGGCCCTACTTTTAGTGGAGTAGCAGGGAAAGATAGTAAATGACCTTCAGCTAAGGCCTGAAGTTTGAGAAGTAGCCAAGTTCTGTGAAAAGCATTCCAGGCAGAGGAAAGAAAATACAGGAGGCGTGAGAAGGTGGCTTCTCACTAAGCCAAGTGGCCAGAGCATGGTGAGTTGAGAGAAGAAGAAAGGCTTGAGAGGAGAATGGAAATCATGAAGAGTATCATAGTCAGGAACTTTATTCACAGGACACTGGGAAGCCACTGGAGAATTATAAAAAGGGAAACTATTTCTTCTTAAATACTGGGCAACTACATGAAGAAAGGCTTAAGGGGTGGAAAAAAAAAAAAGAAACAGAGACCACTTAGGAATCTCATGCTAGGATTAGGGAAGCGGCATTAACATGGAAAGAAGTGAACATCTGTGATATACTGAGGGGATTCAAAAGGACTAATGGGCCACCCCAGTCAACATGATGGAGTGAGATGCTTCGGAGCTCTGTTCCCCCAGAGAAGTTTTGACCAAAAAGCAAGAACTGTCAGAAATATTTCTTTCAAAGTTCCAGAAAAGTTAAGGGACTGCAGTAACACAGTGAGTGTCAAATCAAAAGCAGTAGAATCCCCTAGCAGCCTGGATGGCCCATCCTCCATCCCCTCACTGGCTCAGGACAGAGCCAACAGCACTCCCAGTGTGGAACTGGGTCCTGGTTCCAGATGAAGCAGAGTGGCCCTGGTGACCACACTGATGGCATGTATGTCTGGTCCAATCTGTCTGATGGCATCCTGAGGGACTTGCTGTACCAGGTCTTCCCTGTGTATAGAGAGTGGTTCACTGAGTTCTCCCACAGGCTGTATGGGGCAAGGTATTGCTGGCTGTAGGATATACATGGCCATGCCCAGGACCATGAGGAAATGGTTTCCTAGGGAAGAGGGAACAGTCATATTCATGTATCCATAGGGACAAATATATGGATAACTTCTTAAGGAGATCAATCTGCAAAGACTGAGAAGATATATTTTTGTTGTTGTTATTAATATTCCTAACCTTAAAGGAAAACTCTGTCATAACACTAGCTGATTACAAGCTTAAGAAACAAATGCCTCAGTCTCAAGTCCAGCAATAACACATATGAAAATGTTCAGGTTTTAGAATACAAGGTAAAGGATGATATGGTCCTTACTTTAAAACTTTAATTTCTATGTGAGACCAAAGGGAGAGATACTTATTTAGTGCAAAATTTCTATTTTGGGTAGTGCATTATCTAATTTAATTTGTATGATCAGTTTATTTGAATCTCATAAGTACATGGAATTCTAAAGAGGGCATGAGATCTTGTTATTTGCAAAGTCCCCTTGGAGCACTGGGGAGAAAGGAAGAAATATTCAACTTCCCCATCTGGGGAACTCCTGATAGTCTCACAAGCAGTGGGGACAACCAATTTACTAGGGTGAGTCTTCGATCCTAGGGTTTGTCCAGATGACACTTATTCCTGCAAAGGAGAAGCTAAGCTAAGAATCACCCCCAGACAACCTCTTTTGTTGCTCAGATGTGGCCTCTCTCTCTCTACGCCAACTTGGAAGGTGAACTTACTGCCCTCCCCACTATGTGGGACATGACTCCCAGGGGTGTAAATCTCCCTGGCAATGTAGGACAGGGCTCCCAGGATGGGTCAGGACATGGACCTGGCATCGTAAGATTGACAAAAAGGGGAAAGAGAGAAATGAGACAAAATGAAGTTTCAGTGGCTAAGAGATTTCAAACAGAGTCAAGAGGTTATCCTGCAGGTTATTCTTATGCATTATATAGATATCCCTTTTTGGTTTATGATGTAATGGAGTAGCTAAAGTGAAGTACCTGAAACTGCTGAACTCTGTCTCAGTAGTCCTGATTCTTGAAGATGATTGTATAACTATATACCTTTTACAATGTGACTGCGTGATTGAAAACCTTGTGTCTGGTGCTCCTTTTATCCAGAGTATGAATAGATGAGGAAAAAAATAAGAATAAATAAATAACAGGGGGGATAAAGGGTAAAAAAAAAAAAAAAGAAAAAAGAAAGGCCCAATATATGCATGGGAATAAGAAGCATTGGCCCAGGCAAAGGAGAAGACTAAAGAATAAGAAACCATCAACGAGGAGGATTAGACATGGGACATCCAGACAAAGACTTTACAAAAATGGTCTCAAATATATTCAAAGAACTAAAGAAAAAATTGGACAAAGAACTAAAGGAAATCAGGAAAATGATAGATGAACTTAAGAGAATATCAACAGAGAAATGGAAATTATGAAAAGGAACCAAAAAAAGCTGAAGACCACATGGTAACAGAAATCAAGTTATCTAGAGGGTTTCAACAGCAGATTGGAGCTGGCATAAGAAAGAATCAGGGAACCTGAAGATAAGACTAGTGAAATCAACCAGTTTGAGCAGAAAAAAAAGAATGAAGACAATGACCAGAACCTGAGGAACCTATGGAACACCATCAAGAATACAAATATACGTACTGTGGGAGTCTCAGAAAGAGGAGAGAAAGGGGCACAGAGGATATTCTAAGAAATAATAGTTGAAAGCTTTCCAAATTTAATGAAAAACACGAATATACACATCTAAGATGCCCAATGAACTCCAAATCAGATAATCCTAAACAGACCCACATCACACTATGTTAAAACCAGATTGTCAAATGCCAAAGATAAAGAGAGAATTCTGAAAGCCACAAGAACGTGTCACATACAGGATACTCAATAAGAAAATTGCTATAGGGTTTTTGTTTGGGGTGAGGGAAAGTTGTAGAAATGAATGATGGTAAGTAATCACTGTAAAAGTGACTACTCTCACTAAATGGTATGCTTGGGAGGGGTTGGGATGGGAAGATATATGTTGTATGTATGTTTCCAAAATTAAAAAAGGAAACAAAGAAAAATTAAAGAGATAATAACAATTAAATGCAATACATAATATTGGATTGTATCTAAGAATGGAGGAAAAAAGACTCAAAGGGATGTTACTGGGACATAAGAAAAAACTGGAATATAGAACATAAGCTTTATATCATGTTAAATTTCTGAAACTTAATAACTGCACTTAAGGTGATTACATAAGTGAATATTCTTGGTTTATAGGAAATGTTCATTGAAGTATTATGTGTGCAAGGAGTATGTGTAAAACCTGCTCTCAAATGTTCAGAAGATACCTAACAGCAAGCAAGAGAAAGAAAGGAAGGAGGGAAAGAGAGAAGAGATGTCAAAGGTGAAAAAATGCTAAAACTGGCGGATCTGAGTTATCTGGGGCAGGGCAGGGTTATGTTGGAGTTCTCTGTATGGAGTCTGTATTATTTTTACAACCATCCTGTACATCTGAAATTATTTCAAAATAAAAAGTTAAGGGGAAAAAAAAGGACTTACTGGTTACTAGATGTGAGGGTGAAAGGGAATGAGGAGAATTAGTTATTGGATTTCTATTTGAGTAACTGCCTAGAGGTGGTAACTTTTTCTAACTTTTCATTTGGAAATCATTTAAAACTTCTGAGACAGTTGCAAAATAATACAAAACCCATATAGAGAACTCCAACATATCCCTCACCCAGATACCCAGGTCTACCAGCCTTTAACATGTTGCCATATTTGCCCTACCGTTCAAAGGTGATAAAATTTACTGAGCTAGAAAAGACTAAAATAGGATTTTAAAAGAGAAAATGAAGAGTTCTGCAGGGGACACCAGTTAAGTTTGAGAGTACTATGAAACATCCAAGTAGAAAAGTCAAATTGGCCAGGAGCCTGAAGCTCAGAGGATTATACTGGGATAAAGATATATATCTGGCATTCAGTAGCATCTAGATGATATTTAAAAGCCCCAGGAGTTAATGAGCTCACCCAGGGAGAGGGCAGAGAGAAAAGAGGTGATCTATGCTTTATTAGAAGAGCTTTCTATTTCTATTACCTTATAGACAATGGAGTATGTCTGAAAATTTTTAATTTGACTTGCATTTTGGAAATAGCATTCTAGGAAAATTAGAAGAATGACTAAGGAAGAAAATTATCTGAGAAATTTATTGTAAAAGAATCTTCTATTTATTGACTTACTTGACAGTGTAAATGAAAGAGACATATTAGTCTAAATGGACTGCAAGATTTCTGTATTGAGAGGATAGAGACAGAAGCACAAGAGAAACCTGAGGGTGGAGAATGGGAGATGAAGAGTTTAAGGTGAAAGTTGAAGCAATGAGCTTGGATGAGATCACCCTGAAAAAAAAGCATACAGAGTAAGAAGACAAAAGCTAGAGAAACCTGAGAAATACTTCAATTAAAATGTGAACAAAGTAAAAGAAACCCATAAATAAGACAGAGCAACATCAGAGTAGAAGTAGAACTGGGAGAAAGCCGATTTATTTAAGTTAAGGAAAAAGCAGGGATGGACACTTGGATCACATATCACGAAGAGATCAAGTGAGTTAAAGTCAGATAAAAATTATCTGTGCTCAGCAACCAAGAATTACTGGTGACCTTACAGACTAGTGGCAGCAGCAGCACTGAAACCTAAATGGGAGGGGAGAAAGTATGCATACAGTTCTGAAATGTGAAGGCAATTCAGGTCAAAGGAGAATTTCTCTCAAACGTGGGAAACAAATGTGTAGAATTCTATGCTGAAATTAAAAAATTAGGGGTTTTTTTTCTTCCTTGCCCCACCACCCAAGACGCTGAAAGGAAAGAAAGCAAAGGGGAAGAAGGTGGCCGTGGCACCTGCTGTCATGAAGAAGCAGGAGGCCAAGGCAGTGGTAAATCCCCTATCTGAGAAAAGGTCCAAGAATTTTGGAACTTGACAGGATAGCTAGCTCACTTTGTCAAATGGCCATGCTACATCTGGCAGCAGCAGCAAAGGGCCATATTCTACAAGACTGAAAGTGCCCCCCGCCATCAACCAGTTCACCCAGGCCTTGGACCAACAAACAGCTATTCAAACGGCTTAAGCTGGCCCAGAAGTACAAACCAGAGACAAAGCAAAAGAAGCAGAGGCTGTTCGCCTGGGCTGAGAAGAAAGCTGCCGGCAAAGGGGATGATGTTCTCAGTAAGAGGTGGCCCATACTTTAAATGTGGGTCAATACCGTCACCATGTTAGTGGAATACAAGAAGGTCCAGCTGGTGGTGACTGCACATGTCGTGGACCCCATCAACCTGTCTTCCTGACAGCCTTGTGTCGCAAAACGGGGGCCGCCTATAGCATCATCAAGAGGAAGGCCAGGCTGGGATGCCTCGTCCACCAGAAGACCCATACCATGTCATCTTCACACACGTCAAATTGCAAGACAAAGGAGTATTAGCTAAACTGGTGGAAGCTATTAGGACCAATTACAATGATAGATATGATGAGTTCTGCTTTCACTAGGGAAGCCATGTCTTGGGTCCAAAATCTATGGCTTGCATTGCCTTGCTGGAGAAGGCAAAAACTAAAGAACTTGCTGTTAAAATGGGTTAAATGTACACAGCTGACTTTTCTGTACATAAAAATAAAAGTTCTCCTTCAAAAAAATAAAATAAAGGGTAAAAGAAATAGAAGAACACTGCTGGAAACTGTCTTAGTGAGGTGTTAGATCAATTTCAGTGACTAATATAATACCTGCCTGATACCTTAAAACATAGATTGCAAAACTGAGAGCAGGACAGATGGAATTTAGGAGTCAGGCTGATATGTAGCAGATATTTCTGAGACAGAGGGAAAGAAGGAAGAATGAGTATAAATGGTAAGTTTGTGTGTGAGAAACAGGGGATTCCAGGTAGACACATGTGAAAACCCCTACTTTCTCTATAAAGACAGATGCATGATCACCTGTTGAGGGAAAAGATGACCATCTTAGTGGAAACCTTGTAAGTTTGAGGATGACACTGTACAATTCCCTAGAGAATGCTGGTGCTAAAACACAGAAATTGTCTAAATTAAAATTTCTTAGGCAAAAGTGGAAAAACCGAATATAGCCTATGAAGCACTTAACAAATATTAGAGCATAAGAATAAAACACGCAGTCCTTTGAACCATAAAAACAAGTTTTCTAAAATTGAATTGGTAAATCTCAAGGTCTCTGAGTTATCTGTGGTAGCTAGCTTGCACCTTATCCCAGTTACAAGGAGTTTCCTTTTCTTTTTCTCAGGTATTTCATTGAATCCATTTAAGTTTTAAGGGACACACTGGGGCCCAGTCACATTTATAAACTGACTGTTTTGATAAACTGAAGGGTTTATATAAGGAACAGCACAAGATGTGGAGACAGAAGACCCACTACCTACTAGCCATTACTCTTGGGCAAATCACCAACCCCCTTTCACTTCCTCACCTGCAAAGAGAAACATACCATATTTTCCTGATACTATGATTTCATAGACTGGAAACTAGGATGCATCCCAATACCAAAGTACAAATTTCACATAGTAGTATCAACTTCCACCCCAAGGCATGCTATTTCTAAATCAATGGTATACCTTATAATCAAGCTCACACCTGAGACAAGGAAATAATACCAATACCTGTCTGAAATACCTGATGGGGTTGCTGGAAATTACCTTAGTGAGATAAAGATCAATTTCAGTGACTAATATAATACTTGCCTGATACCTTAAAATGTAGGTTACAAAACAACCAACACTAATCTTTCCTTTTTAAAATGTTGGGCGAGGGGTGTGGGGGGAAGGCGGGGAACCTATACCAAATTCTAAGTGGCAAAAAAATACTTTCTCATTTATCCATGCCTTTCTGAATTTTTGGAATTTTCCCACAATGAACATCAAGAGAAAAAAATTTGTATTAATAAAAGTAGAAATGCAAAGAACCCTTTAAAAAAAGTTCCAGCTTTAAATCTAAGACAATTATATTAAAACCTCTCAAGAAACAGTAACATGAATAAAATTAAAATATATAGATATGACATAAGCCTTATTTTTTTTGTTTAAAAATTAAAATCTAGTCACATAGTCTATACTCCATACTCTCCAAAGTAGCTTAAGAGCTACTAAAGAAAAGTGATTTTGAATCTCTCTCATTTTCCATTGCATGTGATACATACAAATTTATAAGTGTTAAAATATAGACCATATGTATAGTCTACAAACAATGAAGTTTAAAAGTTTTGAAAATGAACATTAACATCAACCCCTAACACTGGTAACAAGCAGGAGTACCTTATCACAGTTCAAATAATAAGAGATTAATTTAAAATCTCTTCTAAAAATAAAATGATCCTTATTTTTTATATTCATGTTTCTATCTACTATTTCTCTTGTTCATATTCATGTTTCATTATTCATCAATAAGGAACAGAGACCACATCTGCACAGTTATATAGATATGGGTAGTTAGTTACTCTTAGAAATAACTCCTCTTGTCCCTTGCTAAATGAGGGAAAGACTAGCCTCTGACTAGAGACACACTGTTGGGTCTTCCCCACAACTTATTTAAGGGCCACCTGTATTTTTCTATCCCAATTTTCAAGAACGGGATAAAATGCCAAAAAGCAAAACTGTCCAACTATAGATGAGATATTTTCTGAAAAACATAATTTTTCTGAATCTACAAATTCAGAGAGGTATCATTAAAAAGCAAAGATTTATTACTACTAGCTATTACTAAACAAAAAGAAAACCATAGACTCGGACTAGGCATTTCTGCAAACAGTTAAATGGTAACTCTTTGTGGTTATTTCTCTGTCTTCCCCAATTTCCTTTAAAATATACTACACACGATGAAAGCAGCTATTAATGCAAGCTCTGCAACTAAACATACAAATCTGAAAAAGAAAATTTTACCAGCCCTTAAAAATCCCTACCAGAATTATCCACACCCTAGCAGTAACTAAGTTAACATAGTAAACGAAATTTTTAATTCTTATTATTTTACTTACAAAATGGTTATTTGCAAGGCTAAAGTGTTATCCAACACATTCACATCTGATATTTTCTTTTATCATACTGTAACTATATTATTGTGTACATTGTGACACTATTTGGGACGCTTTTGCCCCATGCCCACAGCAGTGTCCTGACCTAAAAATTAAAGATTACAGTACTGTAGAAGTATCATATACTCTAAGAGGTCTTCCCTCAACTTGTACACCAGTTTAAACTTCTTTTACTAAATACAAACACACTTTCATAATTCTCACTGCTTGCTTCATCCATAGTTCTTTGTACAGAATATTAAAAATCTTTGTTTCCATTTATGTCCCCACACCCCATTAGACTGTAAGCTCCTAGAGTTCTGAGATACTGTCAAATTACTCATTTTTGCAATCCTAGGACCTACCACAGTCTTTGGCTTAGTGATGTTAGTTGACTGTAACTGTTGTTATTTAAGGTTTACCCGCTCATAAGAGAGAAGAAGGAGTTGCTGAATAAGGCTAACATAGAGCTAAAAATTCTGGGGTACCTTTTCTCCTATCAGGCAACATTTTGTCAACAACCCTAGAAGTGTGATAGGCAAAAAAGACTACTTCAACTATTTGAGTATTTCATAACAATTTTATCTCTAGCGTCCCAAATTTGTTTGGCTTTTACAGGAGATATATTTAAAAAGTAAATAGAGCTGGGGGGCCACAGTGGCTCAGCAGGTAGAGCTCTCACCTGCCATGCCAAAGACCCGGGTTCAATTCCCGGTGCCTGCCCATGCAAAGAAAAAAAGAAAAAAAAGTAAACAGATCTAACTGCAACTGTGTTTGATTAACTGGACAAATGGATAATTGCATTCAGAAAATTTCAGGTCTCCTGGAGCAAGCCTTAGGGTCTTGTCCCTGAAGACTTTGCCTTTTTTTCCCTATGAAGTTACATGAAGGAAGAAATGCAATAACCCACACCTGTAGCACAAAGACAATAAGCAGAGGAAATTATATGAGAATGTACTTGTCTTCAAGAAAAAGAGGTGTGAAAATGCACAGGATCAGTATTATTCAATATTACTCCGGAAAATTGTAGTTATTCTGGGCTGAAAATCTACAAATAAGGTCAATTTACAGATTAGTATTATCTTACATTTTTTTCAAGGTGATGCCCTGTGGAGGCTTCTCTCTCTGTAGTTCTGGTGTAAATACATGTTTAAAATATAGTTCATTTGAATTTGTATTGATTTTGGGCTTAAAAAGTTATAAATTACACTTATCCTGGACAAATTTTTAAGAGATGATTGGGATCTTTAGACAATGCCTGTTCTGACTTCTTCATGTTGAGAAGGGGTGTCAAACACTAAAGGACAGGGGTATGTAATTAGTGATAAATCTTGGAGAGGCCGGTACCTCTGGGTTTCAGATTTATCTAGCCTAACAACACTCTTTTTAAATTTTTTTTCCCTTATTTTCAGGGGGAGAAGGATCAAAGGAGAAAGAGAAGTTATGATAGAGAAAATATGATTTAACAAATGAGTATGACTGCTGGGAATCACAATATTGATATTTCTTCCAGCCTCCAGTGTTTTGGAACAGCTAGACGGAAAAATCTGAAATAGAAAGGTAACCCAGAAGAAACTCAAATATGTTTTTCAACTACTCGTTGAAGTATACTTTGAAAATTATTGCTTTTCCTTTTTTCCTTTGTATATATGTTGTATTTTACAATAAAAAGCATTAAAAAAGATGATTGGGGAGTAAGGGATGGACTATTAACTAAAATACATTTGAAAATAGAGTTACTTTTTCTCTTTCACTTTTCTTACAGAATTCTACCAGATTATAAGTTATTCAAAGGAAATGACATTTCCCTGTATCTCCTATAGTGCTTAAATTCAAGTTTGACCCTCAGTACACCGTAAAGTATAATGGAAAAAGGGCTGGGCTAGGATTCAGAATTGAGTTTAGAGCCTACATTTCTATCTCAGTTTTCTAAATGGTAAGATGACAAGATGTACCCACTTCCTTGTCCTAACGTAAGCTTAAAAATCAGGTTAATGGGCAGGCCACGGTGGCTCAGCGGCAAGAACGCTTGCCTGCCATGCCAGAGGACCTGGGTTCGATTCCCGGTGCCTGCCCATGTAAAAAAAAAAAAAAAAAAAAACTGCAAAATTTAAAAAAAAAAAATCAGGTTAATGGATATAAAATAATTTTGAAAAATTAAATGAAAATGTATTTACTAGGTTACAATACCCCCTGCCAATAATGGGAAAGTTAGTAACATTTTACAAAAGGTTAGGTCAAAAATAAAGATGCTGATCCTATTTTTATTTTACATGGTAATACAATAATTTCCTTTAAATAGAATTTCTCAATCTTTACTACCAGATTGTGCAAAATACTAAGATAAATTCCTTTACCTTTTCTAAGTCTTCAATTTCGGAATTGAAGTTTTTGCCCTCGTCCATCATTTCCTCTTCTTCCAGAGTTCTTTCATCATCGTAGTCGTGGACCAACATCTCAGCAGTGGGGTCAAAATCATGATCCTCAGAAGACAAAGAGCCAACTGGAACAAAACAACCTGAATCACTTTATACATTCACAAGGCTATTTACAAAAGAACGTGATCTGTGTTCTTCTGCCAGTTCCTTTTTATTTTTCTGTGGGTTTTATTAAATGTATTTAATATATATTTTACAGGTTGTAAAGAAAGACCATATGGTTCTGAAAAGCTATACATATCAGCAAACAAAAACAAAACCAGAGTAATTTACAAAGGCTTTTATAAGGGATCCAGTCCATAAGAAAGCAATCATAATAGCTGCAAAGTGGTTTCAATGAAGTGGTCCTAAATTAATGTTCTGACAGAAAAGCAAACTTGCTTATCAGTTAGCTTAGCACATTAGTCTAACAACAATAGCAAAATGTCAGAAGGATTAAAAATCTCTATGAACGGAAGTCTTCATAAGAACCCACTATACACTAAGGCTAACAGTTCATGAAAAGAAAATATAAATTTTACCCAAAATCTAATCCTCAAAAAAAACACAAAACAAATAAAAGCCTGGTTTATAGAACAAGTAAAAATTTCTATGAAGCAGCTATATAGCAATTCAGTCTTGGAAAGCACTGTATCACTTTTCATTTCTATAACAGTATTTTAAGCTCTTCATCATTAATCAGACAGACATTAAACTGGAAAAGAATGCTTTATTTTAGATTACTAACAAAGGTCTTCGGTTTATGTGAAGGGAAGATATAAAATCATATTTAAAGACCTTGGAAGATGTATGCCATTGCAATATTCTTGTAAATTGATTTCATCAATTCACACGTTTATAAGATTTTAACTTTTTTTTAAATATCAAGCACAAATCAACAGGTTAATCCAAAAACCAAGAGGAGAAATGGTAAGACCCATAATTCCAGGAGAATGAAAACAAATATTGAAAAACAGGATTCTCTCCATTTGTTTTACTCCAGTATCTACTTCAATTAGATCTGTGACTTTCATAGCAGGGAAGGAAAGGAGTATAATCGGGGGCGAGGGGAGGTGGTTTGGGAGGGAAAAGTGGAAGGAAGCGGAAGGAAGCAAATTGAACATAAAAAATGTGATCAGTTTTTAGTTAAGCTATTTAATATTTTAGAATTCCAAATAGCATTTAAGGAGTGTGCTATCATTTCTAGGCTAATCACTTTTCACTATGGATAAACCACAAGCAGAACTCAATGTTTTTGATTTTGAGTCCAGAGACCCTAAACCATTGGTCCTAAAGTAATATAATTTCTGTGGGACCTAAGTCTTTAAGAGGTTTTCAATATGGTAGTTATTTTTTAATCTGAAAGCTGTTACCTGCTCATTTAAAAACCTGTTGAGATGTATATAGTCTAAATTAATTTTTAAGAGAAAATTGTTTATTTATTAAATACTTCAAAGCAGACCATGTATCATTACAAATTACATTTTTTTTTAGGAATTACTGGAAACCTTTGTGGCATGTTACAGTGTCTGTAACAAAACAGACAGTGACTTTCCACCAACTTGGGGACAATCTGTTTGTTACATTTTTTTGTTATCCTCATATCACTTGGCACAGCAGGCCACCCCCTTCATATGGAAGGTATTCAATAAGGGGCAGAAATTGGAGGGCCTGAGGGTCTACTGGTTTTGTCCCTGGCTGTCTCTGGGACCAGTGTAAAGTCATTTAAACTTTCTGGGACTAGGTCCAGCTCTTCATTTGTAAAATACGGAGGGTTAGTTTAAATGACCCTCAAGAGTCCCTTCTAGCTCTAAAATGCTTTAAAAAATCAGCTAATTGATTAAAAACAGGTTATAAAGCTTGGTTTAGATACCAAAACCGCATTGCCTTTTTTCTTTCTTTTTATTTAGATCACAACTTCACAGCAGAAAATGATGCAAAATGGAAAAATTCCATTATCATCCAGATGTTTGGCAATGGTTAGATAAATATTCTTTTCCTGAAATCAGTAATGACAAAGAAATGTTTATCTCAAAATTAGAGAAACTTTAAAAACAATTTTAAAAACAAAAAGACATAGCTATTTTTATAATAGCCACAAATTTCTTCAACTTGGTGTTAATTATTTTATAATACCTTAAATAATAATCAAGTGAGGCCTTGAAAGCCTACTAAACACAAAAAGCAATATTCCAGGGAAATGGAAGGCACCGCATTGTAATGGAAGACTTGGGAGACAGTCTAGGCTCTGCTATTAACTAGGTGATTCTCAGTAGAGTCATTTAAAAGTCTGTCTTCTAGACAATAAAATAAGGGAGTTAAACTACTTCAGAAATACTTTTTCCTGAAGATTATGAGAAAGAAAAGAGGCAGTCAAAATGGAGACTGGACAGGTATAAGAAACTAGAACAAAGCTGTCCTTACCACACGAAGAAAGGTCTTTACTATGGACCAACTTCAGGGGTTTCAACAAAGCCTCAAATGTGCACAATTATGCACATGTAGAGTGTTCTGGGGAGTGAATCCCTTGCTTTCATCAGATTCTGACAGGGGTCCGTGACTCCCAAAAGACTAAGAAACAAACACTGTTGTAGATGATCTAAGACTGTCTCAGTTCAAAAACTGTATCATCACTTTTCTGTGCAAACTTGAAAGTTCTGTTTCTTTTGAATAAGGCAGCTTTACCTAACTCTCAATTGGCTGTTTTAACACAATCTACAGGCTTTACTCAATCATGAAAAAAGAGACACAATAAAGGGGAAAAGGGAATTGTGGTTAATCTATTAAAAGTTTCCATCTCTTGATTATTAAAGAGTCAGTCTCTCTAAGAAATCAAAATTAAAATCTAAACTAAACTGCTCAAGTTAATGGAAAGTTGATTGGGGATTAACTGTTTCAGGCTTGGAGAAAAAGATACGTGAGAATTAAAGGCATAATTTAACAGGGCAGTTATTTGTTACCTGCTTTGTAACAAGGTATTTTTCAAACATGCAAGGAAAAAAAAGAACAATAAAACTGCTCGTTCCTCGAATAACTTAACTACTAAATGCACAAACTCTTAAAAACAAATCGCGGGATAAATTTTTGTGGAGAAACCTTTAACGACAAATCTTTGAGCCCCCAATATAGAGGGTTCCTTCTGGGACCCACCAAAGAGGTAAGAAAATAGAACAAACCTGGGCTCGAACTTCCAAAAGAAGCCTAGGAAAGAGAAGAAAACGTGCGGTTAGATCGCGCAGCCCGGGAAGAAGCAATGCCGGCAACAGGGCTCAAAGAAGGCGGAGCCCAGCGCTCCTCCGCAGCTGCCAAAAGTGCAAGAGCTTCACTCCAAATGCTCCCGGCCCCTTTCGGGCCCCCTCTTGGCTGCCTCGCCTTCCTCCCCGAGTCCCCAGCGTACAAACTCGCAGACCCGGGACCAAGGCTAGAGTCTAACAAGCAACTCCAAGCCTCCTTTTGGAGCACAGGAAGTTACAAAGTGAACAAGCAAAACCTAGCGCCGTCGGCTCGCAGCATCGGTCTCCCACCTTGGCATCTGGGGAGTCCCCAAAATCCCACTAGGCTCCCAGCACCCCAAACCAACTCCACACAACGCAAAACCCTTCCCTGAAAGGGACTCGCCCTCCGAGCACTGAGTTCGCCCCCTGGGGCCCGGGACCCCTAACTCCGGGACTGTCTTCTGCCCCAAAACGCAATAAGGCTTAGCAGACCGACACTGGCCCCCAAACCAAAGCGCGCGCCCCTCATTCTCTCCCCGAGTCCAGAGATGCAGCCCCTTGGTCTCTGGCATGCTGTTTTTCCCCCGGGGTGTGCAGCCCCTTGCTGGGCCCGCCAGCGCGCCCCTCGGCCGCGCCGGCGCCCACTAAGGGGCTTCTGCTGCGCCACCCCCTCCCCCATCTCACTTGTCCCACGGGAGATGGCCGGGGCAGCTTCTCTCCTGCCTCCTCTTCCAGCTCAAAGGAAAGTGGGGCTACCGACCCGTTTCCCGGGAGAAGGCAAAAGTGTCTCCGTGTGTTCTCCTCACTCCCGGGGGCTCTTGCACCTCCCTGGCTGCGGGGCGGGGTGTCCCGCTCACCTCCCGCAGAGCCGGGCGGCCGCGCATCCCGCTCGCCTCCGCGCCCGAAGCAAAGTGGAGCGTGAGGGCCCTTCACGCCGCAACCCGGGCCCGGCGGGCCGGGGGCGCAGCGCACTCTTCCCGCGGGGACGAGGCGCAGCCAGCTCCCGGATTTGCAATCGGCCCGGGAAAGAGGGAGCCGGGCTCCGCCGGTTTCCACCCACCCTGGACCCGGGAGGCAGCGCGGAGGTGCCGGCGGCCCGCGTCAGCGGCCTGGGAGCCGGTATGGCGCCGTCCCCGGGCCAGGGCTCGCTGCCGCCGTCCGTGCCCCCCACTCGGCCCCGTCTCTTAGTCGGGCCGGGGTTGGAGCTGCCGCGGCCTAGTCCCGGAGGGAGACCGCTCCCGCGCCCGCTCCCGCCCCCCGGCCGGCCCCGCCGCGGCCCGTCCCCGCCCCGTAGCTCCCGCCCCACTCCGCCGTCCCCCGTGAGGCTGCGGGTAGCGCACCAGAACCCTCGGATCGGCTCTGGGGTCGCGGGGAGCCGCCGGGGGCCGCCGGACGCCCGCTCCAGCCCGGCCGCTCCTGCCCGGTTTCCCTGCTCACCTCCGCCATATTGGTACCTTTAGGGCGAACGAGCAGCGCTGAGCCCAGTCCCCGGATGGGGCGCCTGAGCCAATCGCAGCCGCCGCCGCGGTCCGCCCGGCACCCGCCCGGCGGCGGAGGCGGCTCGGCCCCTTATAGGGCAGGGCGTCCCGCGACGCCCCCGGCGGGCTCGCGCGCCCACCACGCCCGACCCCTCGCGGCGCAGCCCCAGGCGCCCGCTGGTCGCCTCCCCGGCTCTGCACTCGCCGCCCTTACTCGCCGCCCTTACGCACCCGACTGGAGAAAAGTTCCGGCCACCAGTGTCCGAATTGGAGGAAAGTGGGAGACGGACGGGTGCGGGACGGACCCACGTCCAGCCACTCGAGGCCGAAGAGCCGGGCGGGTGTAACTGGAAACTGACCCACGGACACTTGGGACCGGCCAGGGTGTGGGGTGGACGGGCTGGAGACTTGAACGGCGGCGGAGGGGACAACTCGACAGACTTCCCTAAGTAAGGAGAGGGGAGATCGATGGAGGAGACTGATACACAGGGGGAAGCCTTGGAAATGGGAGAAGTGACTGATGGACCGCAGGATCAGTCAAGAATGAAAGGACAGGGACCAGGCATTTTGTGGTTTCCTAGTAGAGAAGAGGAGGACCACCAGGATTAGGGATGCAGCAGAGTTGTGGAGTGGAAGTTGGAAGTGCTCATTTGCCAAACATTCTGGAAGGTAGTTAACAGTACAGAAGATCAACTGGGCAGAAAAATGATGATGAACATACTTGCACAATTCCAAAGAAGATGCAAATAAAATAAAAGCTCTGCATCCGAAAAAAGAACAGTCCTAGGGGTTGTTGATTATTTGGTACGCACTTGATAGACCCGTTGAAAGGCAGGCTAGCATATGAAAGGTGCTGAATTGACACCTCTACTTCCCTCTTCCCCACAAAAAGGCCAAACATTTGTTTAGGGTCAAACGAGGGGACTAGTCCTGTGAGCAGGTGGATCAGTGGAAGAGGGAGGAAAAGTCAGGGAGAAAAGCAACAGGTGTACCTGCTCCTTGTCTTTTTCCTTGGGGGAGGTAAGTCTAACACCTGGTGGGTCCACACTTCTCAGCTTTGAGGAAAGGACACACACGAACAGGCACTAGTGTGTCATTGGTGGTTGGTCCGCAGAGGTTGGTCTTGCAAGAAGTTAAAGTTGCATGCTGGGTTGCCCTGGCCAATTTGGAAGACATACATGATCCTCCTAAGGTTGGAGGCCAGAAATATCCATATATATGGCAAAGAAAGCCAGAGAATTGTGGAAAAGTAAAATCTGCGGTAAGGTATGTGTAGAGGTGAGGTGAAACACAATCAGATTCCTGTAGTGCATTACATAATTTTGTAGAGAGAAGGGTGAGCTCAGAGACTAGATCTATTCTCCCAACTGGATGCTATTACATATATGATACTAAATTGAGATTTAGTATTATTACTCAATACTAAATTGAGAGTTGAGATTTTTATTGTAATCTCACAAATTGAGAGAAAACTTTCCATACTTGTAGTCCAAATGTGAAAGTTCTGAATTTTAACTGTGGGGTCTCCTTCAGTTTCCCCAACTGACCACAGGGCTCATACTGAGGATGGGTCTGGAGGCTATTTTGTGGGGGGAGAGGAGGTTACTTTAAAAATTTTTGCCAAGCATCTCAAAATTAAATTTCCACCACCAGTAAAGTTATTTATTTATGGAAATTTTTAGAGAAAAGTCACTTCAACAATTTCAAAAACACCATAAGACATGGAAAATTACACTTTCCCTGCTGCAAAAGATATCTTATGACCTTTTGTCCAGTCAAATAACTCAAAAACAGCTGAACTTTGAAACCAGAGGCTTGGCACGCATTGTATGTACTGTCCCCAACGAGGCGTTTACAGTTTCCAACGTAAAAAATGACTTGAAATTAAGTGCAAGTGATTAACTTCAGAACTGTGATAGCACAGCACATGCTATGAACAGAGCCATTAAACAGAGACCTGCATAGCATGGCCAGAGACTGACCTGGCTCAGATTTGGGAAGAAAGTGTCTCTTAACAGCCAGCCTCCTACTTTACACTAGGAAAAATGTTTTCTTGGCAGCACAACTTGGGTAATTCAAGCTATAGTGGGGTCTAGATCCCATTTAGCTATGTCTGAGAAATACACTTAGGGCTTGCACTAAATTGGTAGAGTTCTGGCAGATTGTTTTTGTTTAACTTATAAAGAAGATTTTGTATAGGCATTTTTAACTTTGACTGCTAATCTACTCAATCATAGTACAGAGTTGACGTAATCTGTGTCCAGGGAGTTAAAGATTCATAGAAAAATATATGAAGCTAAATTAATTACTAGTTTAAGAAAGCAGAGCTACTTTTTTATCCTTTTGGTGCTACAAAAAATGTTCACCATGCAGTCTTACAAAACACATTCCTTTTATGATAAAGTATGTAAAGTTTACTGTGTGTAAATAGATCTTGCATCTTTTTTTAACTTTTTTTTATTGTATAGTATAACATATACAAAGCAAAGAAATGAAAATGCAATAGTTTTCAAAGCACTCTTCAACAAGTAGTTATAGGACAGACCCCAGAGTTTGTCATGGGCTACCATACGATCTCTCATATTTTTCCTTCTAGCTGCTCCAAAACATAGATGACTAGAGGGCTTAAATACTTTTTTATCATCACAATCAATTTTTTTCCTTTTTTTTGTGAGCAATAACATATATACAAAAAAGTTATAAATTTCAAAGCACAGCACCACAATTAGTTGTAGAGCATATTTCAGAGTTTGACATCGTTTACAATTTCACAATTTTAGGTTTTTACTTCTAACTGCTCTAAAATACTGGAGACTAAAAGAGATATCAATTTAATGATTCAGCATTCATATTCATTTGTTAAGTCCTATCTTCTATGTATAATTCTACCATCACCTTTGATCTTTCCATACCTCTCTTTGGGGTTGTTTGGGCTATGGCAATTCTAAATTTTTCATATTGGAAGGGTCTGTCACTAATATGGGGTAGGGAGATGGAGCTATCTGATGTTCTGGAGAGGCTGGGCTAGGTTTCAGGACTTATCTGGACCAGGGACCTATCTGGAGGTCATAGGGTTCTAAAAAGGTACTCTACTGCCTGGAACCCTTGTGGAATCTTATATATTGCTGTAGGTGTTCTTTAGGATTGGCTGGAATGGTTTTGGTTGGGGTTTGGCAGGTTATGATAGGTAGCAAGGTCTACCTGAAGCTTGTGTAAGTGCAGCCTCCAGAGTAGCCTCTCAACTCTATTTGAACTTTGTCTGACACTGATACTTTATTACACTTCTTTTCCTCCTTTTGCTCAGGATGTAATTGTTGATCCCATGGTGCCAAGTCTGGATTCATCCTTGGGAGTCCTTTCCTACGTCACCAGGGAGACTTTCACCTCTGGATGTCATGTCCCACGTAGGGGGGAGGGCAATGATTTCACTTGCAGCGTTGGGCTTAGAGAGACTGAGGCCACATCTGAGCAACAACAGACGTCCTCCAGAAGTAACTCTTAGGCATGCCTGTAGGTAGTCTAAGCTTTTATGCTACCTACATAAGCTTCACAATAGCAAGCCCCATGATTGAGGGCATGGCCTATTGATGTGGGTGTCCGTTAAGTTTGACCTAGTATCAGGGGATTCCCTGATGGTAAGGTTTAATAGTTCTATAGTCTTTCTCCCTTCCCTCAGGGGACTTTGCCATTACTTTTTGATTCTAGGATGTTTCCAGGCCTTACAATAATCTATACAGGATTGAAGGAACTCTTTCTTATTCTGTGCTTCCTGTGTTTCAGTTGTTCAAATGATCTGTACAGATAGGTTGAGTTAGATTTGCACTACAGAAAATTTCAGTTCCAAATCAAATAAAACTTTTTTCCGTTGGTCTCAAAGAATATCTGTGGTTCTAAAATATAAACACTGTCTTCCTTACCCCTGTGTTCTGAATTGCTTTAACCCCAACCTGTTCAGCTTTGTTCTTATCTTAAATATCAGGTTATATATATATAAAACAGCCTCTCAAAGTCCAGAAATAATAATCACCACTCTGGACTTAATGTGTCTGCTCTAAAAGCTTACAATCTAGGCCCCTGTTTTCTTATGAGCGTTTTCTCAAGGAGACCATACCATTGTTGTTTTTTGTTTCTGGCTTATTTTGTCTCACCAAATGTCCCACATGTTCATTCACTTTGTTGTATGCCTCACGACATTGTTCCTTTTTGTAGCAGCACAACCTCCTTTCATAAGTATACAGTTTGAAGTGTATAGACTTTCATAAGTATATATAGTTCGCCAATCTACTTCTATGTCAGTGCATCCTTCAGCCACCTGCATTCATCAGGCATCACGTAGAGGGCCCAAAGTCCACAGTCCATCAACATTTTCAATTTTAGATGATTTCATTGTTCCCAAGAGACCGGAAACCAATAAACACACCCTCCCCAAATAGGGAATCTAAACCTCCTCTTAACTCTTGTCCCTCACCCCATTATTTACCTCTGCTGTTACTGTGGTAGTGCTGATGGTTTCCTTTTGAACATAGCTCATAGAATGCAATAGCAGTTGTCCCCCTGTACCCTGGACTTAAACACTCTTCGTACAAGAATCATATCTTTGAAGTAATTCGTATAAGAACTCATTCATATTTCTAGTGTGAGTCAGTGGGACACGTAGGTCTATACAACCCCTTTCAATCTTGTTCATCTTCAATATGGTAATATTACTTCTAGACCCACTAGAGAATCACCTTCACTCCTATCTATTCCCTTACATTGGAGTTCAACCTCATTAGCTAACGGTTCACCCATCTCTAGCTTCTATGTATCTCTAAGTCCCTTATATTCTGTATTATAAGTCTCTGATTATACCTTTATGCTGGTCATAAAAGTGAAATCATACAGTATCTGTCCTTTTGTGTCTGGCTAATTTCATTTTATAATTGGATTGTTTGCTCTTTTTGTTGTTGAATTGTATGATTTCTTTGTATATACAGGAAATCAAACCTTTGTCCGATATGTAATTTCCAGATATTTTCTCCCATTGTGTTGGCTGCCTCTTCACCTTTTTGACAAAGTCTTTTGAGGCACAGAAGCATTTGATTTTGAGGAGTTCCCAATTATCTATTTTTTCTTTTGTTGCTTGTGCTTTGGGTGTAAAGTTTAGAAAGGTACCTCCTATTACTAGGTCTTGAAGATGTTTCCCTACATTTTCTTCTAGAAGCTTTATGGGGCTAGTTCTTATATTTAGGTGTTTGATTCACTTTGAGTTAATTTTTGTGTAGGGTGTAAGATAGGGGTCCTCTTTCATTCCCTTGGCTTTTGATATCCAGTTCTTCCATGCCCAATTATTGAAAAGACTATTTTGTCCCAGTTCGGAGGATTTGTTTATTAGCTCAAGTAACTTTGCTGTAGATTTCTCAGGATCTTCCAAGTATAGAATCATATCATCTGTAAATAATGAGAGTTTTCCAATTCCTTTCTTTCCAATTTGGATGCTTTTTATTTCTTTGTCCTCCCTGATTGCTCTAGCTAGAACTTCCAGCACAATGTTGAATAACAGTAGTGACAGTGGGCATCCTTGTCTTATACCTGATCTTAGGGGGAACACTTTCAGTCTCTCTCCATTGAGTACAATGCTATCGATTTTTCATATATTCCCTGTATCATATTGAGGTAGTTACCTTTGATTCCTATCTTTTGGCGTGTTTTATCAGAAAAGGATGCTGAATTTTGTTGAATGCTTTTTCAACATCAATCAAGATGAACATGTGATTTTTCCCTTTTGATTTGTTAATGTGCTGTATAACAGTAATTGATTTTCTTACATCGAACCATTCTGGCATTCCTGGTATAAACCCGACTTGGTTATGGTGTATAATTCTTTCAGTGGGCTTCTGGATTCGATTTGCTAATATTTTATTGAGAATTTTTGCATCTATGTTCATTAGGGAGATTGGCCTGTAGTTTTCCTTTCTTATACCATCTTTATCCAGTTTTGGTGTTAAAATGATAATAGCTTCATAAAATGAGTTAGGTAGAGTTCCTTTTTCCTCATTTTTTTTGGAAAAGTTTGAGCAGGATTGGTGGTAGTTCTTTCTGGAATGTTTGATAAAATTGCCCTGTGAAGCCATCTGGCCCTGGGCTTTTCTTTGTAGGAAGATTTTTGATGACTGATTGAATCTCTTTATTTGTAGTTGGTTTATTGAGATTTTCTATTTCTTCCCGAGTCAGTGTAGTTTGTTTGTGCGTCTCCAGGAATTTGTCCATTTCGTCTAAGTTGTCTAATTTGTTGGCATATCGTTGTTCATAGTATCCTCTTATGATTTATTTTATTTCTTCAGGGTCTGTGGTAACACACCCCTTCTCATTTCTGATTTTGTTTATTTGCATCTTCTCTCTTTTTTTCTTTGTCAGTCTTGCTAGTGGTCCATCAACTTTATTGATTTTCTCAAAGAACCAACTTTTGGTTTTATTGATTCTTTCTATTGTTCTTTTGTTCTCCCATTCCTTTATCTCTGCTTTAATCTTGTTATTTCTCTTTTTCTGTTTTCTTTGGGGTTAGTTTGCTGTTCTTTCTCAAGTTCCTCCAGGTTTACTGTTGAGTCCTTGATTTTTGCTCTTTCTTGTTTTTTAATATAGGCATTAAAGGCAATAAATTTCCCTTTCAGCACAACCTTTGCCATATCACATAAGTTTTGATAAGTTGTAGTCTCATTTTCATTCATCTCCAGATAGCTACTGATTTCTCTAGCAATTTCTTCTTTGACCCACTGGTGTTTAAGAGTGTGTTATTTACTCTCCATACATTTGTGAATGTTCTCATTCCTTGGTGGTTATTGAGATCCAGGTTCATCCCATTATGATCAGAGAAAGTGCTTTGAATAATTTTAGTGTTTTCAAATTTATAAAGACCTGTTTTCGGCCCTAGCATAGGATCTATCCTGGAGAATGTTCCATGAGCACTAGAGAAGAATGTATAACCTTGTGCAATGACCTATATATGTCTGTTAGGTCTAATTTATTTATCAAATTATTTTACTTCTCTATTTCCTTGTTGATTTTCTGTCTTGTTGTTCTAGCTATTGAGGAGAGTGTTGTATTGAAGTCTCCTACTATTATTTTTGAAACGTCTGTCTCTCCCTTCAGTTTTGCCAATGTCTGTTTCATGTACTTTGGAGCTCCTTGATTGGGAACATAAACATCTATGACTGTTATATCTTCTTGGTGAATTGACCCTTTAATTAGTATATAGTGTCCTGCTTTGTCTCTTATGATGTCTTTCCATTTAAAGTCTATTTTGTCCAATATTAGTATAGCTACTCCTGCTTTCTTTTGGTTACAACTTGTATGGAACATCTTTTTCCATCCATTCACTTTCAATCTATTTGTATCCTTGTGTCTAAAATGAGTCTCTTGTAAGAAGCATATAGCTGGATTATGTTTCTTAATCCATTCTGCCAATCTGTATCTTTTGATTGTTAAGTTTAGTCCATTAACATTCAAAGTTATTACTGAGAAGGTGTTTCTTGAATCCACCATCTTATCTTTTTTATTTTATTTGTCAGATCTATATATTCTTTTCCCTCTTTCTCTTTGTATTATTTAAATTACACTTCATGGTACTCTTCAATTCTGTGCCCTCCTCCAGACCTCCCTCTCCTGTCTTTTTTTTTTTCAGCTGGCAGAACTCCTTTTAGTATTTCTTGTAGGGCTGGTCTCTTGTTGACAAATTCTTTCAGGACTTCTTTGTCTGTGAAAACTTTAATCTCTCCCTCAATTTTGAAGGATAATTTGGCTGGGTACAGAATTCTTGGCTGGAAGTCTATCTCTTTCAGGATCTTGAATATATCATACCACTGCCTTCTCGCCTCCACGGCCCTAATTGAGTAGTCTGAACTCAGTATTATTTGAAATCCCTTGTATGTAGTAGGTTGTTTTTCTCTTGCTGCTTTCAGGGTTTTCTGCTTCTCTTCAACATTTGACAGACTGATTAGTATGTGCCTTGGGGAAAATGTATTTGGATTTATTCTGTTTGAAGTTCTTTGGGCTTCTTTGACTTGTATATATGTGTCCTGTATGAGGGTTGGGCAGTTTCCCCCATTATATCCTCAACTGCTCCTCCTAGCCCTTTACTCCTCTCTTCTCCTTCTGGGACACCAATGATTCTTATATTTGTCCACTTTTTTTTGCCTATCATTTCCTTGAGTTCCCATTCTATTTTCCCATCTTTTTTGCCATTTGCTGTTTTAAGTCTTCAAAGTCAATTATCCTGTCCTCTATATCATTTACTCTTTTCTCTGTCTCTTCAAATCTGGTGTTGTATCCCTCTAGTATGTTTAGTATTTGGTCAACAGAGTGTTTAATCTCTGGATATCTGCTATTTTTCTATTTATTTTTTTCATATTCATCTTTAGGCTCTTTTACTGTCTTCTTGATCTCTCTCTGTTTTTTTTTTTTTTACATGGGCAGGCACCAGGAATCGAACCCGGGTCCTCTGGCATGGCAGGCAAGCATTCTTGCCTGCTGAGCCGCAGTGTCCCACCCTTGATCTCTTTTATGTCATTGCCATCCCCCTTATTTTATTAAGTAGAGTTGTATGAACATCTTTGGTTGTTCCAACTTCTCTATCTCCTCAGGTGTTTTAATTTGGTCATTAGGCAGGGCTATATCTGCCTGCATTGTGATATGCTTAGTGATCTTCTGCTGTCTTTGTGGCATGTAAATATCTTGAGTGATTTACCTTGGGAGTTGATTTCTTTCAGTAGCCTAAGGCCTTGTGTTTGTGGGATGGTTGTACAGTAGGGAGCAGGGCACGGAGTAGGGCACTCAATATGGTGATTTGTTTCAGGGCAAGTATGGGTGCAGGTTGGGGATGTTACACTGATGCTTATGAACCTGGACACCCAGCATCCAGGGAGGATGTAGCTGTGCAGGTGTACCAGTCTGGGGGGGGGGGCGTAACCCTGGTGTGTGCTGGTCTAAGGCATGGGGCCCTTTGTGCACACACATAGAACTGTAGACAGCATTATGCCTTTGTGGATTGGAGACAGATGTGACCCAGCTGCACAGGTCGGCACCTTCTCAGAGGTGGGAAGTGAGGCTGAGGGCTGTGCGCATGTGCGGTTCTAGGACTGCTGTAAAGTGTGGCTCCCAGAGCTGAATGACATGATTGGGGGTCCATGTGCATGCGTGGGTCTTTGAGTGCCATAAATGGATGTGCTGAGCTCAGGGAGGGTGCAGTGAGGCTGTGCGACACTATGGGTTGGGGGGCAGGGGTAGCCTAGGTATGGAAGTTAGTGCCCACAGCCTTTATGTGCTGGCAACAGCCTGCATGGAACAGGGAGAGAGAGGTAGTGCTTGGGAGGGGTGTAGGAGAGGAGGGTTGGGCTGCCTTTGAGGTGGGGTTATGGGGCAGGTCACTGGGGGCTGGTGGGGTGGGGGCACCTAGAGCATATGGAATGGGAGCAGGTGATGGGTTCAGGTGTGTGGGGTGTGGGGCGAGTCACCAGTCAGGAGGCTGTGCTGGTGAGGGTAGTGCACCCAAGGAACACGGCCTGACTTACTTCCTAGTCCCATGTTCCTGTCCCTGCACTCCCAGGGACTCTGCAGCTCTGTGCCAGGCTCCAGCCCTCTGCCTCAATTCCTTGGCATCTGTAACCAGGACTGCCACATTTAGTGCAGAAGGCTTTCCCACATCAGCTGCACTCCTGAATTGCTCAGTCACCCTCCTGTCCCTTCTCTAACTTTTCCGTGGAGCAGGGCTAATCTCGAGCTACTCTAGTCAGCCATCTTCCCGGAATTCCCTTGCATCCTTTTTGATAACAAGACTTCCAGTAGTCAATATAGATAAAGAGTTATCTTATTCCAGGCAGTGGAAATAAAAACATTATTTTTTTTTTTTTTACTGTCATTCTTATTATCCTGTTGTTACACAACAGGTAGCATAATATAGAAAGTAAGCCCTATGCTGTCTGCTGGGAATGATGGGACCATCATAAAAGTCCTTACCTTTTAAAAACTCACAGCATAACTGAATAATTCCTATAGATGGTTGTTTTAGTTTGAAAGAGCTGCCAAAATATGATATACCAGAAATGGGACAGCATTTAAAAGGAGAATTTATTAAGTTACTAGTTTATAATTCTAAGGCCATGAAAATATCTAAATTAAACCAAGTGTATAAAAATAATGTCCAATCGAAGGCATCCAGGGAAAAATACCTTGGGTTAAGAAGGCCAGTGACATTCAGAGTTTCGCTCTCAGCAGGAAAGGTACATGGGGAGATCTGCTAGCTTTCTCTTCAACAGTTTCCCCAGGGCTCTGTCCTTTCTGTTGGCTCTGTTCATTCTGGTGGCTCTAAAGCTGTTTTCAAAATGGTTCCCTTTTAAAGTGCTTAGTAAGCAATCCCACCTTAAATGGGTGGAAACCCATCTTCATGGAAACTGTCTAATCACCCACAGTTGGGTGGGTCACCTGTCCGTGGAAATAATAGATACGATTTCACCCAACAATATTGAGTGAGTATTAATAGACATGACTTTCCTGGGGTACATAATAGCTTCAAACCAGCACAGTGGTAGATGGGAACAAGGCAAGGAAAACTCAGAGCTAAAATGATGGTAATCCCCTAAGAAGAACAAAAGATAATAGATCTTTGCAGACTTACATAGAAATGAAATAACCTGAGAAAGAGATTATCTATAAATGTGTGATTTGAGATGGCTTACAAAAAATATATGTAATAAAATCAGAACATATAAATTAAAATAAAAAATGAGGACCAGTGAAACTATTTAGACTAGGAGGTTAGTGCCAGAGAAAAAATTAGAACAAGATTATGCAGACCATGAAGTATAATACAGAATATTGGAGCTAAATCATAAATTTGGCCTAGAGTTGTCTGGCAACCAAAGCAAAAAAAGGGAAATAAAATCAGTTGATTGATTCTCATTATCTTTGAGGAGAAATATACAAATCCTTCATTGGAAACAAAAATTTTCAGGACATTTTAAAAGAACTGTGTTGCCTGAGCTTCATAGTAATGGTAACATCCAGGCAACTAGCCTCCACTAGGTTCCCAAACACACTGTTGGGTTTTTTAATGCTATTTTTTAAGTTACCATCCATGAAAGTTAAGAGCATGATATTAATCCATGACCTACTGAAAATAATTTGGGAATAGGGCCAAGGTAATACAATACAAATATTTATCCTTCTACAAATTCGTCTAGCCCAAGGGAAAAAAAATAAACTACCCAAAGCTAGTGTCTCAATTTCAAATGCCTATAATAGTTGAGCAGGGCACATTGAAAGAGTGAAGGCAGCCAGTGTAAAACCAAAAGGAGGAGGCATTAACAAACTGAAAAGGGTATATCCTGCCCAAATGGGAAGCCACTACTTAGTCTTAACAGACTGACCCATGCCTTGTGATAATGTGGGCCCAGTGCTGCCACAGTGCTGTTTTCTGAGAACAGCTGGAAAACTGGATTCTTCTAATGTGAAATCTCCTTGTTTTAAAAACTTGGTACATAATTAACAATTTTTAAAACTCCGCATAGGCCAAACAGATCATGTATAGTAAATCATGTTTAGCCAGTGACCTAGAACATCCTCCTAATATCACCTCTCAATGTGGCTTTTGATAAGATTGTAACATCAACAATTCTGCTCAAAATGGGATGGAATTACTTGCATTTTTCTCAATATATCCACCTCTCCTGTGTGATAATCAATTAAATATTTTTTGATATAATGAATGGCCAATTACTCTCAGAGAAAGCTAATGGATTGTAATAATCTTCACCTAAACAAACATAACAGAAGGTATGGTAAATAAAAACAAAAAAGAAAGTTCAAAGATATAAAAAGGGAGAGTATCTTCTCAGTTCAGCCCAAAAGAGAAGGGACTTTGGTCTCTAAACATCTTTCTGACCCATAAGTCTTACAGAAAATGGGTGCATCAGGCTATCTTGAACAGAATATCTTCCAGATCAGTGACTTTACATTTCAGAAATATTCCCAAAGGAATTTTGAGTAACTACTTCTTTCCATGTATTCAAGTTGGCATCTAATTTGTTTCATAATTTTAAAAAGTTATAAAGGATATAATTTCTAACATACTATAATGATGATCATTTAAAAATAAAGCCACAAATATACTTTTAAATAAATGAAAATTTAAGCCACACAAAACACTAAAATATATGTGATGGAACCTAAATATCATAGCAATTTGATATGTTCGTTATCCTTTAAAAAATACTTGGACATGTTTCTTTTTTAACAGTAGGGAGTTTTACATGATTTCTTTTTCTGCTTGAACTCCATTCAATTTCCTCCAAAGAATTTCATCCAAGTGTAACGCATGGAAGTTTTATTCATACCCTACTGTTCTAGTTTGCAAGCTGCTGAAATGCCATATACCAGAAAAAGAATAGCTTTTAAGAAGGGGAAATTATTAAGTAGCAAGTTTACAGTTCCAAAGCTGTGAAAATGTTGAAATTAAGGCAAGGCTATGAAAATGCCCAAATTAAGACACCAACAAGAGCTTACTTCTGTTATAGTTTGCTAGATCCTGGAATGCAATATACCAGAAACAGAATGGCTTTTAAAAAGGGGAATTTAGTAAGTTGGTAGTTTACAGTTCTAAGGCTGAGAAAATGTCCCAATTAAAGCAAGTCTATAGAAATGCCCAATCTAAGGCATCCAGGGAAAGATAACTTGGTTCAAGAAGGCCGATGATTTAGAGAACCTTCTCGACCAAAGGGGGAAGAGTGAAATGAGACTAAGTGTCAATGGCTGAGAGATTCCAGAGTCGAGAGGTTATCCTGGAGGTTATTCTTACCCATTAAGTAGATATCACCTTGTTGTTCAAGATATAGCAGAGAGGCTGGAGGGAACTGCCTGAAAATGTAGAGCTGTGTTCCAGTAGCCATGTTTCTTGATGATGATTGAACAATGATATAGCTTTCACAATGAGACTCTGTGAATGTGAAAACCTTGTGTCTGATGCTCCTTTTATCTACTATATCAACAGATGAGTAGAACATATGGAATAAAAATAAATAATAGGGGGAACAAAT
>PVIY010031182.1:0-30182 GCA_004026745.1 Myrmecophaga tridactyla | reverse complement strand
GGAGGGAGGGAGGGAAGGAGGGAAGAGAAGGGAGGAAGGGAAGGGGTGGGGCGGAGCAAGGTGGAGGGGTGTGTGTGTGTGTGTGTGTGTGACGCTCGCCCACTCGCTGACGCACAAGGCAAGTAGTCCCCGGAGGCGCCCCTGGGGCTGAAGCTTTCCGAGTGTGGGGGCTGGTAGTTCTCGGGGCCGGCTCCCTTCATAGACTCTACCCCCGTGGAGTCTGCCCTCTGGCCCGGCGTATCTTTGCTGCAGACAAAGAAAATGCATGGAACCCTCCCCCCCCCCCACACGCTACCGTTGCTCCCTGCCCTTGCTCCCCCGCCTCTCCCAAAAAAATGATCAAAGAAAAAGTCCAAATTGTTTGTGGCCGGAAACTTGCGGATCTCGCCGCTTCACGTTGGTTCGGCGACTGCCCCTAGGTTAGAACCGGCTGTAAGGAGAATAAGGGTCTGGTGGGGGCCGACTGGCGACCTGGGTAATCCAAGAAGGGAGAGGGTTGGCTTCAGGCGCAAGCTCCCGGGAGCCTCAGACCCCCGCCTCTCCATCTGGCAGTCGGGGCTGCCTGTTACCTCACCCGGGTACAGACCCACCTACCACTAGCTCCGCGCCCCACAGAGTCCCAAGGAGGCCCCGAGACTGGAGGAGCCAGAGCCCGGGACAGGAGCCGGAGCGCGTGGGTCTGGCGCTCTGCGCCCCGGGTTAGGCGACATTCTCAGCCTACTGAGGGGGCCTCGGGTGCACAAGCCCGGAGTCCCTAGCCCTAGCACCGGCAGGTGTCCACCCCCCCGCCGGCAGAGGCTGTCACCAGGAGAGACGTGGCTCTGTGGTATGCCATAGGGGGTCGCCAGCGGGGTACCGCGAACCCCGCCCCGGGCGGGATGTGGGACGCGTCCGCGCGCCTGCGCGGGGCCGGTGCCGGCCCTTTCCCCGCGGCGAGGTATCCGCGCGCCGGAGGCATCCAGGGATAGATTAGTTGTGGCGTTCAGCTCCTTGTCCTGGCCGTCCGGCCTCTTCCCCAATGCCGCCTCGCGGAGTTCCCGCTCAGCAACCTGGGCCCCATATTCCCCCTCGCTCTCTCTTCGACCTTACGCACCCCCACCCCACCACCCCAACCCCTCCGGAGAGGCGCGAGGCGCTCGCAAGGCTGGCTAATCCGAGTTTAGGTCCGAAACGCTTATTGAGCTCTTTCCCCCAACTCACTCGCCCGCGAAAAAGCGTAAAGGCAGCGGAGCGAGAGCAGTGGGGTCGACCGGACGCCCCAGAGTTGGAGGGAGGGTACGCCGAGGTGGCCCTGGCGGGGGAAGGGTTCGGGTAAACATGCGAACCGTCCCCGCCTGGGCAGAGGGAAGGCGAAAGCACTGCGGGAAAGGTCCCCGAGGGTCCGGGGTTGCGTTCCCCCCTCTTAGGCATTCATTTCACAATACTTTTAAGTGTGTGCACTGTGTGCCTGGATCGTGCTAGGCGTAAGGCGGTGAGTTGCACAAGTCCCTGTCCTCACGGAGCTCACTCTTTAGCTGGGGGCACACAGGGCACGATGAGCACGGACGTTTCACAGGGTGGCAAGGGACATGAAGAAAATAACCGCGGTAATGACGTGGTGGGGAGGTGAAGGCGGCCTTGCTAAGGAGGTGGCATACAAGCTGAAATCTGAATGGTGAAAGGGAACGAGATGGCTAAGGGAAGGTCTGTGGCCGAAGCGCCGAGGGGACGCCAACTGTCCACAGAGCCCTCACGGGCCACCAGCCGCGCAGGATTCCGAACCCGAGCCGCCGGGGAAGTAGTCCCGGCCGGGCGCCCGGCCCCGCCCCTGCAGGGCGGAGGGACGCATCACGCAGGGGTGGGGAAGCTGGATCCGTGCGCAGGGTTGCTAAGGGTGAAACTTTTCATTGACTTTGCTCACTTCGGGCCGGGGCGCGGGAAGGTGCTGTTCGTGGGTGAGGAGAAGGCAGTGGCTCGGCGACGCGGGGCCAGGAGGATAGGACCGCCCGCCTGCAGCAACCGGACCGTCCTCCGCCCCGCGACTCGAGCCACTCTTAGGCCCGCCATCCCTGCGCCGTCGCCGCTGTCGGGCCTGCCCGCCCTCCATACCCCCAGTCGCCGAGCCCGACCTCCAAAAAACTGAAATAATTATTTTTGAGAGTCAAAGCCCATAATCGCTTCATCAGCCCCCAACCCTGAACGAAGAAAAGGACACATAGGCCCCGGTCCGCAGCGCCCGAGAAGGAAGGAAGAGCGACCCCCGCCCCGTGCCCAGGAAGACCCTGGAAGGAGCAGCCGCCCCGCCGCCGGCCGACCATCCCGCCGCTGCGGAGAACCGAGTGAGTGAGTGGGGGTTTGGGGGGGGGGGCCACCCTGAAACCCAACCGGTCCGACCGCCTCCCCCCACCCACTCGTGCTCTCCGCTGAGCTGGACTGACAGTCCACGTTGCGGTCGGACCCCCACCCCCACCCTGCCTGCCTGGCCGACTTTCTCTTCTCCCCTTGCACGTTCCCTCTGGAACACCCTTTCCTTGTGTTCCTGTTCTTCTCTGATCCTGGGGTCCCCAGAGTAGCCTCCTCTCCCACTTTCAAGTCCAAGTGTGGCCCTCATCTGGGTGGGGTGCATTTCTTCCCTTCTCGGTTTCCCCTCCAGTTTACTCCGCCAGTTCTGCGCACCTAGAGACTCGCTAGATCTTTCTTGTTCCCCGAAGAAATAATCTCCACCATCACTAAATAAAACCGAGCAAGGAAGGGGTTCCAGGCCTTGTTTTTCTGCCTCGATTCCCGTGTGCGGGGCGGGGGGTGGGTGGGTATTAATAGGGCTTATTTCTGGCCCCGTGGAGCCTCAGGACTGGAGGTTGAACAGCCCCCTTTTGGCGATGGGGCCCGTCACTGCTGACCATCCTCTAGGTGCGGGGCCAGCATTCACTATTTTAGCTTGCGCTCTTTATCTTCTTCGCTGGTTTAAGGGAAGCTGATCGGGGAGGGAAAAAAAAAAGTACCTCTAGAGCAATACCAGTGTTTGGGTTCTGGTTGGTCTTGGTGAGGTGGCCGGGAGAAAGACACTGTCTTAACCTCCTTCGCCTCCCGTCCAGAGGGTGGACTGTGCCCTTGACCAGAAAGGGAAGGTAAGGAGGGAACAGAGAGGAGGGGCAGAACCCCACACAGCAGGTTTCAACTTGGGGACCAGCGAACTGGGTCTCGGGTACCTGCTCAGTATCTAACCTTTCTCTTTTTTGTCTTCCTACCCGCCACCCTGGGAGTGGAGTCCTCATCTCTGTGATTCCCCAGTTGAAAAAACACTCCTATTGCTTCCTTGGGCCGCCCTCCATCCCCCTCGAAAAAAAGCTTGTGTGGGAGGAGGGATTAGGGAGGCTTAACACCCTGTAAGGGAGATTTGCCCAGGATCTGGTTAAGTCTGGTCATAGAGGTCTTGCAGTGGGAGGAGACTCACAAACAGAATTTTAAGTATTAGAGGACGTGCAGATGTCAAATGTACGGTTTTTCCTTCTTGGCAGAGGAAAACCTTGCCCGGGAACCTTTTCCCATTTTCTTGGCCCTCATCTAGTCACTCGGACTTGGATGAGAAGTGGGGCGAGGCTTGGGCCCGGCTGGCGTCCAGCCTTCTGATTATCGGCCCGGCGGCTCCCCACGGTTTAACGGGGAGTTTCTTTGGCAGACTGGGTGGGATAACTGGTTGCTTTCCTGCTTTTCCTGGCTGTGGGGCTGCTGGAGCCGAGCCCGCTGGGCATTAAATGAAAAGGCTTGTTTCTCTTTGAATCCACCGTCCCTACAGCAACCCGGGACAGAGACAGCCCTGCCCAAGGAATTCAGATTAGGTGGGGGTGGGGGTGAACGTGACTTTATCTCTTTATCCCAGCCTACCCCTTCAGCTAGGGAAAAAAAAAAAAACTCATCAGAAGCAGATCCCAATTCAAGTCGTGGGAGGCAGGGAAGGGAAAGGGAAAAAAAAGTTCAGCCTCTCGTGAAGCCGAGACAAGGAGGTGGTGGGGTGATACATTGTGGGGAGTAGGCCTTATGGGTAGAATTTATATGAAATGTATTAGGCTCTGGGCGGTGTGTGTTGGTGGCGCGGGGGGGCGGGGGGGTGTGCTTTTCAGCTGGCTGGCTCCATCAGCTACAGAGCGCATGTGCATCGGAAACTTTTCCCTGGTTCTCCGACCTTCGGCTGGCTCCCCGCGCCGGGCATGCGTATTTCAGCCAGCCGAGCCTTCGCAAAGCACGCAGGGAAGTGCAGTGTGCGGAGAAAGTAGGTCACTCGCTCCAATCTGAGTGTGAGGTTTCCGAGGACTACGACTCCCAGAGTACAGAACAAGACTTTTCCTGAGCTGGGGGCTCCGTGGAGTCTTCCTAGCTTCAGAGGAACCTGGAGTGTCTCAGAAAAGACCTTCTTAGGAGGGGCCTTTTAGTCAGACCGAGTTTCACCTGTCTGTATTTAGGGAGGGGGTGGTGGCATTCTGGGCGTGGTGGCACAGTCAGTGGACACCTGGAGTCCGGAAGCCATTCTGCCTACACCCACCGCTCTGGGCTGCCGCCTCAGGACCGGTAGGATGGGAGGCTTGTCATCCGCACCCCCCACACCCACCCCTGTCCCTTCAGCTTGATCCCGGCTTTTCCCCGGCAGCATGGGGACACTCTCATGCTCCTGGTTTGTAACACCTACTGGCCTTATTAAAATTAAGGACACCCGCCCCCACCCCTTCTTTTCTGCACTTACTCGAACCTGGTAGGAGGCAGCTGGGATGTTAAAGATTTGAGGTGTCTAAAAGGTTCTCCTGGTTTGATGCCCAATAGATTCCCTCACTATTATCCCTCTTGTGCCCCTTTAAAACAAGTTTTTTCTTAAAAGCCTTCACAGTTTGTCAGAAGTTCTTTCTGGAATCTGTATATCATGTCGTGGAATGAGACCTTCTTCCAGCTTTATAGGGCTTTTCTTCCCTTCTCTATTCTCTTAAGCATTTATTCTTTAAAATACAAGTCAGTAAAAGGAATCTGCATGTAAGTTTAACTTTGTGCTCTTGTTTATATTTTAGTTGCTGGGAGTAAATAAGTGAAGGAGGATAGGATTTTTTAATGAAATTGGACAGAATTGACTCGCATTTGCAAACTTGTTAGTATATTGGCAGAAAGTAAATTTTGCTGTTGTTAAACACAGCCTTTTTTGCTACTTTTTGGCCTTTTGCACATGAGTCAGGGTTGGAAAAGATCTTCAAGGTTCTCTCTGGTCTGCTTAAATCGAAACCACTTACTCCTTTTATTAAAAGGTAGGTATTTCTAAGTTTTCTAATTTACCACATTTCCATGAATATTATATATATATGATCCAGAATTTTTCTATAGACTTATAAAAATGAGCAAACTCATCTGAATGGTCATTCCTATCATTAGCTAATGAGACAGTGCCAGTGATTTAATCCTCTGTTCCATAAGCTTCTTGAAGTCAAAATTAGAGCCTGAACTGGTAGAGCAGAAAATCTCATTCTGGTTGTCCGGCATTTTTGTAAGGTTCCGCCCCACAGCCATCTGGCCTGGCCTGCTCCAATTAAAGAGGTGCAGGTGGATATACTTCCTTATTTGTGCAGCAGTATCACTGAGGTATAAATTGGTGTGCAGCTTTAGTTGCTTATGCTGCAGAAAATGGGTGGCTATGCAGGGCTGATGACAGTGGCTCTATTGTGTTTTGGGGTGGGAAGCTTATTTCCCAGTGACCTCGGCCTTCATTGAAAAGGCTCCCTTTTTAAGGACTAAACTGTTAAAGTGAGGTTAACTTGGTAAGCAGTCGTGTGGTGAAGTTTGAGAAGGCCTAGAAAGGCAAAGAAGTTCTTTGGTCTGGATGGGATTTTAAGAGGGCATGGGGTAACTGGGAAGGAGTGTCACATGTTGAGCTTCAGTCTGTTTCACCTATCAACAACTTATTTTTTTAACTCGAGCTCCTTTCTTAGAAACTTCTTCACGACTGTTTATTCTTCTCCATGTTGGACACCTCTAGTGGACAGCCGTGGCCCTCTCAAACCTTCATTCTCAAGAGGAGACTTGGAGCTCTGATGACTAGCTTTGCATCTGGTGATGAACCCAATCCTCATAAATAAAAAGCCCCTAATTCTTCCAACCATTTTTCTTCTCTTTAAACTTAGAAGGACCCTGGAAATGATCTATGGTAAGAATAGACATTTGAAGGAACTTGGAAATTAAATCTGTAATCGAGGCTGGATAAGGAGGAAACCAGGATTTCATGACTCCTGAACATCCCCATGGAGGGCTAGGAGGCGGGAGGAGGATAGCCCTGATACCTCTGCAGACTCCCCATGTGACTCTCTCTATTTCCTTTTTACTTGAAAAAAGGATTGGCCTATATCTAATCACTGTGGTGTGCTCCTGTAGGTTTACTTCTCCAGGTTGCTCCAATGCATCTTCTCATTCCAGGGATCTTTTTCTAAGGATTCAATCCTAAAAATGGCCTGAGAATTACAGGGAAATTATATGGGGCCAGTGTCCTGAAAATTCAAGATCCACAGACCTAGAATTAGCACCTAGATATTCTGCTGGATCCACAAGGGATTTTAGTCAAAATCCAGTCCCAAGTCTTTTCACAGGACAGAAGAAGTAACAGAAAATATCCCCTACTGATCATGGATCGGCCTTGTCTCTCTGGTGAGCTCAGGAGCACAGCCCTGCCAGGGATCTGGCCAGAGACTTGTTCTGGCCCTCCCTGTACTTGAACTTGCCCTTTTCAGTTCACTTCTGCCATAGCATATGTTTGGGTGCTACCCTTTTGGAGAAAGTGAGGAGATGAAGATCACTAGCTCTTACAACCTCACAGATCATCTTCCTGGGACATGAGGCTGGCCCAGGCCTAGGGAATAAACCTTTTTGACCTCATTGGGATCTGGCTACGAGAGAATCCCAAAATAACAATCTGAGTGTTGATCTTGGGCTGCCTCCTCTCCGGGGATCTCCAAACACTTGAAAAATCTGATCTGGTGCCAAGGACAGGTGGTCAGACAGTCCCTGACAGCGTGGGTGATTATGTATCCCCATCTGGAGGCTGCAGGGTGATGGAAAATTTCTTCCCTCTGCTCTCTTCATCTCTTACACTTTAGCCAGATACTGCAGAAACTCCCTCAGGCCACACCAGTGCTGCTTCTCTCTCCTTTCCTATGTTCCTCTGGGGAAGCCCCAGATTAGTCCCAGTTCCTTAGTTGGCCCACATCTCTGGTTATGACAGGTCTTAACATTTTGCTGGGGGTCATGCGCTTACCTCCGTTCCTGGAGGCTCAATGGATGGAAAGGCAAACCTTGGTTACACTGGAGTTCTTAAATCAGTTATGCAAACCCAGACTGAGCAAGAGAGCATACACACCCGTGGAACCCAGGATAACATGGATGGGACTAAGTCAGATCCCCTAAGGAAAATTTGACAGTGCTGCTTCTTGTTCAGTGATCCACTTTATTGGCCTGTGACACTTTGAGGGCACAACTTTACCAAGACATTACAGACACAGCCAGCTGCATTAGGGATTCTGGTTTGTTTGTTTGTCTTTTGGTATCATTTACAGTGTCCTTAATTTTCAAAATGGTAGAAATTACAGCATCATTTCTTTAAAATTTCTTTTAAAATAATAGCCAACTTTATGAGTGCCTATTATATGGCCAGGCACAGTGTGAGGCGGTTCACATCCTTGAACTACCTTAAGCTCCATGATAATCTCATTTTACAGATAAAGAAAGCACTGAAAAAAACGACTTGCCCAGAGTTACACAATTAGGCTAGTTATTGGTGGAGCAAAAATGGGACTCTGGTCTGCATGATCTGGAATTAGTGCTTGTCTGTCCTATGCAGTAGATCATTTCTGTTTGCCCCCAGCTTTCTGCCTATCTAGTCATTTTTCTCATTTCAATATTCAATAGTCAATATTTTCTCATTTCACAGAACCATCTAGAGCCTAAGGCTGCCCACCTGGTATCTCCTGCTGCTGCCCTTGGCCTTTGCACGTGCCCTGTGCTATTCTCTGCCTAGGAGAGGACCATGCAGCTGGAGATCAAAGTGGCCCTGAACTTTATCATCTCCTACTTGTACAACAAGCTGCCCCGGCGCCGGGCAGACCTGTTTGGGGAGGAGCTAGAGCGGCTCTTGAAAAAGAAATATGAAGGCCACTGGTACCCTGACAAGCCGCTGAAGGGCTCTGGTTTCCGCTGTGTTCACATTGGGGAGACAGTGGATCCTGTGGTGGAGCTGGCTGCCAAGCGGAGCGGCCTGGCAGTGGAAGATGTGCGGGCCAACGTACCCGAGGAGTTGAGCGTCTGGATTGACCCCTTTGAGGTGTCTTACCAGATTGGTGAGAAGGGGGCTGTGAAAGTGCTATATATGGATGACAGCGAGGGCTGTGGCGCCCCAGAGCTGGACAAGGAGATCAAAAGCAGCTTCAACCCTGATGCCCAGGTGTTCGTGCCTATTGGCAGCCAGGACAGCTCCCTGTCCAACTCCCCATCGCCATCCTTTGGCCGGTCGCCCAGCCCTACCTTCATCCCCCGTTCTGCCCAGCCCATCACGTTTACCACTGCCTCCTTTGCTGCCACTAAGTTTGGTTCCACCAAGATGAAGAAGGGTGGTGGGGCTGCGAGTGGTGGGGGTGTGGCCAGCAGTGGGGCAAGTGGCCCACAGCCACCACCACAGCAGCCTCGCCTGGCCCGCTCTCCTACCAACAATCTGCTGAAGCACAAGAGCCTCTCTTTGTCTATGCATTCTCTGAACTTCATTGCAGCCAACCCGGCTCCTCAGTCCCAGCTCTCACCCAATGCCAAGGAATTCGTGTACAACGGTGGTGGCTCACCTAGCCTCTTCTTTGATGGAGCTGAGGGCCAGGGCAGTGGCACCCCGGCCCCCTTTGGGGGTAATGCAGCAGGCACCTGCAACAGCAGCAGCTTTGACATGGCCCAGGTATTTGGAGGTGGCACCAACAGCCTCTTCCTGGAGAAGACGCCCTTTGTGGAAGGCCTCAGCTACAACCTGAACGCCATGCAGTATCCCAGCCAGCCATTTCAGCCCGTTGTGCTAGCCAACTAACCACCCCTACCTACGGGCCAGGAGCACCCAAGACCATGGAAAAAAGAAAGGCAAAAAAAAAGAGAGGAAAAGAAAAATATACAAAAAAAGGTTTCCAATCTTCTCATTTTCACTTCTGGAAAAAAGATCCAGCTCAGGCATAGAGTGGAATGGGGCTTCCAAAGGGGGCTTACTCGTGTTTAACTGAACCCCCTACTCCTTTCCTGCCTGCTTCTGATTTATTTGGTTGGTTTGGGTTTTATATATATATTTTTTTTACATGTAGTTTTCTATATAACATCTTTAATTAGTGGCTTCCTGTGCTAAGAATGGTCCAGCTGTGAATTGCTGCTCTCTGCTCCCTTCCTTCTCCCTTCTCCCCTACCTCCTCTTCCACTTGCTGGTTTAGGATTGGTGTGTCCAAGCTCACTAGGAAAGAAGAGCTGCAGCTGGGGCCTGACCCTCCTTGGAGGAGAGAGAGGCTGGCCCTGAGTCACTGCCTCTGTCACCCACCTACCCTGTCACTCAAAGCCATCCAACTTCAGCAAGCCTTCTCCAGCCCTGCCACCCACACAGGCCTGACCCCAGACCCCACTCTTTAAGCCTGGGCCACCCCCTCCTAGAGCTGATGCCCATGACTGCAGGGAAGTTAGCATTTTCCCTAGGTGAATTCCTTTCATCTCTGTCCTGTGGCTCCACTCCACCACCCCCCACCTGGCCCAGACTGTCACTCATTGTGTGGAGACAGCCACATTGAGCTGTGGGTACATGTGGCCTGTCCTGTGCAGCCTTTTCTCCCCCGGGCCCGAGGCTGTGGGTAGAGGGGTGGGGACCTGTGTGTGTGTGTGTATGTGTGGTTCGCTGTCCTGTTTTAAAGGATTACAAGCCAGAAACCCTTCTGGGTGTGATAAATACAGCAAGTATTTATGTGTGAGGTCAGGGAATGGGCTGGGGGTGGGTTGTGAGTCCTTTTGTAGGGCGGTACGTACAGACAGTGGGGTGAGACTGCAGCTGAGCCTGAGATACTCCCAGGGGAAAGCACTGCAGAAGGAACTGGTTTCCAGACTGCGGAGGCATCTGCACTTTTGTTTTTGACCAAAAAAAAAAAAAAAAGTTCTAATCGGCTGAGGAAATACCCAAGCTTCTGATGCCTAAGAGAAGTCCCTGGCCTCTCACCTTCCTTTTGTGTGACCTTAGCCCCCAAAATGGAAGCTGCTCACTGGAGCATCCTAGGGGCTTAGGTAGGCAATGTAGGAAGGCAGGGTGGTAGCCTTTGGTCACTGCCTGTAATGGGCAGTCCTGAGCCTGGAATTGAGACATTTGGTCTTTCGGTTGTAGATGTTCCATTTTAGTACATGTATGCCCCTGCCTTTTTGAGAATTTCTTGATACCTCTCACCATCGCCTCTTACCACCCTGACCCAACCCCTACTGGGCCTTGATGCTGTGAGGAGGTCTCCCGGTCAGGCCAGGTTGGACAGGCCCTTGGCCGTCCCCAATGATAATCTTGGATTATAGAGATTATTAGAAGGGTACTTGTTTCCTTTCTCTGCCAGGAGAGAGGTTTCTTTAACCTTAGTGGCTTCTGTACCATGATGCTTTGGCAAGTGGGGCACCTGGCATCAGGCCCCCCTCACCAGAAAGAACCAAAGCCCCTGGCACCTCACCCCTCTCTTCCCTCCCCAGCGACTCCAGGTGGGCAACTGCTGTGGCAGTGGGTCTGGCCCAGACACTGCCAGTCTCCTCTTCCTGCAATGGGCACCAGCTCTACCTCCCCCACCCGGGGCACTGCCCTGGCTTCTCAGCCCAGCACCATCTGTTCCCCTCAACTTCTCGGGAGCCAGCCCTGCCTGGGCCACCCTTTTCTTCATCTTCAGCTCCACAGTGACAGGCCCAGGCAGATTGCTGCTCTCAAATTGTTGGAGGCTGCCTTATCTCCCTTCCAGACCCCTCCTCCCACACTCACGCACACCCACACCCGGGTCTGCTTGTTTCTCACGGATAGGGAGAGGGGGAGACCAACCCCTTAGTGTCTTCTGAAATATGAAGAAAAATGTGTTCAGGAACCTGACTCCAGCACTGCGGTCTTGGGCCCAGGTCAGTCTGTCTTGTCTCAAATCTAGGCATTTTGCTTCAATTTTATTTTTTTTAAGAAAACAAAAACCTGCACTAATTTACCTGGTTTCGTAGGAAATTTTTTTTTTATTTTTTACATTTTTTGGTGTCCGTTTGTATTGAATAATTTGCTACATTTGTAAAATGTAAGAGGTATATATAATATATGTATATTTCTAACGTAAAAAACGTAATTTTCTTTTCAAGATTTTTTCTTAAAAAGAGGAGAGAAACAAGATATTTTTTCAGGAAAAACAAACTAAAATAAAAAAAGAGGAGAATAAAACCTTTTTCTCCCCTTCCCCTACCCTTTCTCTCTCTCTTCCCCTCTTTCCCAGGAACAAATCAAAAGGTGGATTGTCTTGTAAAGAATGTAAACTTTTAGTCCAGAATGACGTATTTTTCTCAATGCAGTGAGCTATAGATTCTCTAGTTTTATCCCTAGATCTGGGAAGCGGGGGGGCATTGAGGCAAATGTGGAGAAGAACTTGGGGGAGCAGGGAATGAATTTTTTTCTTTAGTGAAGGAGGAATACAATCATGCGTTTTGTATTCAGAATGTTGTGCAATATTTTGGAATGGGACATTGGTGTGTTTAGAGATTTAGTTTAAAAACAAAACAAAAAGATTGATCAAATCTGTACAGTTTATATTGTTCCAGATTTTTTTAAGTTTGTATTAAAAGCATGATATATAATAGTCTTCTGCTTGGTCCTGGCTTGTTTTGTTCCTGGGGCCACTTTTGTGATGGAGAAGCGAAGAGGGTGGGAGTCACCCAGCCCCTGTTGGCATCCTCCTGGTGGCCAACCCCTGTTCAGGCATAGTTACCAGGCTGCCCCTTTTTGACCACCTTTCCCATCAGCACAGGGCGTGCTGCTGTGCCTACTTTCCACATGGAAACAAGTTCTGTGAGGTTGGGGACTGTCCCAGTTCCCTCACTAGTAGGCGGAAGATACAGGACTGGAAGCAGGTTCTTGAGATCAGGGAATCTTCATGACTTAGGAACCGCCTGTTGCTTGGAGGAGGAGAGAGGGATCAACCCCCATCTTGCTCTAGATCTAATACTTACCCACCCCAAACCACTACACCCGCAGGCAAATGAGACTGAGAAGAATTCACCTAAGCCTGTTTGGTGCTGGGATGGATTCCCAGCCCTTTTCTTGAGCTGGCAGTTGTGAGCTGTGTCAGGCTGAGCCACCTGAGCCTAGAGTGCAGGACCCCATGCTGTGCCTCCCACTGATCTCCTTCAGAGCTCAGCCACATCTCACTATTTTCCCTTCCTGAGAGCAAGCTCCTGTTAGTGCTGCCCATCTAGAGAGAAAACAATACCCATCCAGCACCTTCTCTCTGCCAGGACTTTACATCTGAGCTTGGCAGGGCCCCTACGTTGAATCTTACTTCACCTTCATAACAATCTGGTGATGGAGGTATTATGCCCATTTTACAGTTAAAAAATGGACTCCAAGATTACACAAGCTGCCCAAATTAAAAAACTAGTAAGTGATGAAGCTGAGATTTTTTTACCCATGTGCCTAATTTCTCTATTTACTCAAATAGTATTATGCACAGCCCCAGGCCTTTGTCCAGTGGAGGACAAACAAATCAGTCCCAGGCCCTGCCTTCATAGATCTGACATCCCTGCACAATTATTCATTATGACTGTGAGAACTGCTATGGACCAGTGGCAGAGGGAATGATGGAAGGGACCCCCTCGCCGCCTTCTCTACTGCTACCTCCAGGTTGGGGCAGGGGGCAAGCAGCTGCTGTCCTGGGATATTTGCAGGGCGGGCATCTCCTCAGGCCCCTCCAGTCCCACCCCACCCCAGCATGTGAACAGGACCTAGAAGCTCTAGGAGCAAGCAGCCCAGCCTCTGGTCAGGTCCCAGCAGCCCTGTTGTCCAGCCCCACCCAAGGGCCACTTCCCCAACCACAGAGCCTGTCTGGCAGAGGGAGGCCCCCAGTCCTGGACAACCAGGCCACTGGCACACGTCTCACCTGTCCTGCCAGGGAGAAGCCCAGCTGCATGGGCTGCCTACCCATGGTAGAGGTGGAAAGTTCCCTGGCACCCTCTCTGCCTTGTGAGTTGATACAGATAAAGCGCCCAGCCCAATTCCCAATGCGGAAAGTGCCCATAATGTCGCTCACTCCCCACTCCCTGTCTGTGAGTTCAGAGTGGAAGGGCCTGGGTGAGGTTGCCAGCTCAGAGGCCTAGACTATCTTCCCTGCTAGCCTCTCTGGCCGGGGAAATTAAGACTCCAAATTTGAGCAAAACCCCAAATTCTCCATGGCATAGGCACAGAAATGATTCATTCATACATCCATGCCTCTACTTGTTCACCAAACGCTCACCTGATCTGAAAAAATGGAGGGGTAAAGGGTTGCCTGAGACTCCCTGCCCTACAGCAGAAGAAAGAACATTCTGGTGGACTAAAGAGTGTTCCCCTAAAAAAGGCTCATTTAGTCACTCGGCAAACCCTCCATGAGCACCCACTCTCTCTGCCCTGGGAACATAGTTGCGTATGTGTATTACACAGGTACACACAGGGGACAGGTATACACAGGGGACCTGAGAGCCCAGATATCAGAGAAGGCTTCCTGGAGGAGGTGAAAGCACGAGTCAGCCAGGAAGGAGAAAAGCAAGTCCAAGGACGGTCCCCAGGGGAACCTTGTCAGGAGGTAACCCATCAGGGGAGAACTTGAACTCTGCTCCCCTAGAAGATGCAAGTCCAACCCCACCCCTGAAGCACCCTGGCCTGGTGACCTTTAGCAAACCACTCCACCTATTCTGGCGCCTCAGTTTCCTCACCTCTGAGATGGGGCTAGTAATTGCACCTGCTTGTGAAAATTAAATGAAATAATGCGTGGAAAATGCTGAGCACAGTGGATGGCCTGTATAAACAACCCGATAAATTGCAAGTCTCATTTTCATCATCAGGATCATTATTGTCCATCTTCAAACACCACCAGCCAACCCACCCCAATAGGCTCCCTTGCATCAGCAAACAGCCGCAACCCCACCCTGCCAGCCACAGAACCAGGCTGGACTGGAAAAGGAAACTCCGCTCTTGCTGCAGAAACTAGGCTGCCCCTGCCAGTGTTAAGGTGGGAGGTCTGTAAAGCATGCCGGACTCCACTCCTTTCCCTTCAAGGGCCCACCCTTCGGCCTTGGGATGGGCCAGGCCCTGGATGTGTGTCCTGAAACCTCCTGGGAGTTTCTCCCTCGAGAGGCAGACGGGTGGGTGAGATGAGTCACAGAGGCTGGAAAACCCTGCTCCCTTCGTCACTGCCTGCCTGAGTCAGTGCCCGTAGGCCAAGGGGATGCCGCTGTCTGGTCCCCACACTGTCACACCCCCCTGAGTGAGTCAGGGGATGGAGAGGTGGAGGGGCATACTTCCGCCCGCCTTCCTCTTTTCCACCAGCCTGGCCACTTTGGCTAAGTTCTGCCCGGGCAGGGCCTACTGACAGGCCAGGGCCAGCCAGGAAGTCTCAGTATGAACCGGCCCAGCCTCTGGTTTTTAGTTTGGGGAATTTCATTGCCAGCAGGAGAGGTGGGTTCCAGATCCTCAAAGTTGCCTTCTAACTCATCATATAACGTCGAACACCTCTCTCCCTCTGATGACATCTGTCCCATTTGTACAATGTCCAGTTAGGCCTTTCGTGCACTCCTCATGCCAGCACCTCCTCCCGCCATGGTGACTCCCAGTGCTGGGTGAGGGCCCTGGGAGGTTCCTATGCTGTGGCATACTTCCCAGGGCGGGGAGGGAAGAGGTTTGGGCGAGCCCAGGACTAGCCAACACGGCCACCCAGGTGGAGCCCCCAAGACCCAAGCACCTGCTGGGCTATGGCAGGATGGGGTCAGCCCAGGCAGGAGAAGAGGCCAGGCCTAGGAACCCAGATATCTGGGTTCTTCTTCTAGCCCTGCCATGATCCACCATCTTCAACCTTCAACCTCCAACATTCAACATGGAGCTGCCGAAAATGCTGGACACTGCTCTAGGCAAGAGAGTGAGATGGGAGAGCAGCAGACAAGGTCCCTGTTCTCCTGAGGCCAACTTCTGTTAACCACAGCAAGCAAATAAACAGCAAAATGTCAGAGAGTGAAATTGCCCTTAAGACAATGGCAACCAGTGAAGGCAGCTAGAGACCAAACGGACACTCTGTCCAACCTGTAACAGAAAGAACAGCAAAAGGAACAGTTACTTCAAAGCATGAGGGGCAGGAAGCAGCATGACCTGTTCAAGGAATCCAAAGTCCAGTCGCGGGCAAGAGGCAAGTAGCACAAGAGCACAGGAGGTCCTAGGGCCATGGCTCATGTTCCATAGGCCAAGGCGGAGAGTTGGGATTTCATTTAACATGTAAGCATTGTCTCTTACTCCTGGTTTTCTCATCTGTTGCTCAGAGCTGAGATAGCGAGAGGGCCTTCTCCCACATGGCCAGTCAACGAGCCTTCCCAGAGCCCGTCCTCTGTGCTGGGCCCGGGCAGGCAGCCTGCTGGAGAAGCTGACCTTGGCCGTGCCCTTGTGGAGCGTCTAGTGATGGAGGAGTGGAGTGGAAAACAGATCCAGGTAATTATCGCTTCAGTACCCTGATCAGATCCACGGTAGAAGGAAGCCTAGCACAGGCACCGACTCAGCCCAGGCAGGGTTTTTGGAGTGTTGGTAGATGCTGGTGGGTCTAGAGTTTGAAGAAAGAGGAAGTAGCCTCCAGGCCAAGGGCTGCGGTGGGGTGGGCCCAGCCAATAAAAGGACTCCTGGGTTTGGCATGGAGAAAACCCTGGGGGCCAGGGAGGACAAGGGAAGAGAAACAAGAATCGGGGTGGAGGAGGGAGGGGCTGAAGCCATGGGCACAGCCAGTGTAGACAACTCCTTCAAGAAGCCATGGAAGCATTGAGAAAGCAGAAATGCAAAACCTAAAACTATAAAGCTTCTAAACGAAAAGAAAAATTTTTTTGAATTGAGTTAGGCAAAGATTTCTTTGATATCAGCTCCAAATTTCCAAGATACAACTCCAAATCACCATTCATAAAAGAAAAAATTGATAATTGGACTTCATCAAAATGATAAACTTCTCTTGGACAAAAGAGATTAAAAAGATAAGCCACAGATAAGATAAAATATTTGCAAATCACATATCTGATAAAGGGCTTGTATCTAGAATGTATAAAGCACTTTCAAACATCAATAATAAGAAACAGCCCAGTAGAAAAATGGGCAAAAGCTTTGAATAGACACTTCACAACAAAGATATATGGATGGCAAAGAATCACAAAAGAAGATGCCCAGTCGTTAGGGAAATGCAATTAAAACCACAATGAGCACATCTACCAGAATGAATAAAACTAAAAAGACCATGTATTAATGAAGATATGAAGGAACTAGAACATTCGTACACTGCTGGTAAGAATGTTAAATGGTACAATCACTTTGGAAAATAATTTGGAAGCTTCTTAAAAAGTTAAAGAATCACTTATTATTTATTCCAGCCATTCCATTCATAAGCATTTACCAAAGAGAAAGGAAATATATGTCCATACAAAGACTTATTGTACACAAATGTTCACAGTGACTTTATTTGTAATAGTTAAAATCTGGAAACAACACAAATGTCCTTGAGTGGGTAGAGTTGAACAAATCCTGGCACTCCTAACGATGGAATACTACTCAGCAATCAAAAGGAATGAACAATTGATACACATAACATGTATGAATCTCAAAATAATGCTAAGTAAGGGCCATGCCAAAGAAAAAGAGTACATACTGTTTAACTCCATTTATAGAAAATTCTAGTGGTTGCCTGGGGCAGGAAATGAGGAGGGAAGAGAACAGGAGTTGGGGATTAAAAGGGGCACAAGGAAACTTTTGGGGGTTGATGGAATATTCATTATCATGATTATGGTGAATATAGTGATACATTATCTTGACTGAGCTAAATTCTACAAGAGCGCAAAACCCAGTAAATGCTGGCCCTGCCTTTACAGGCTGTGTGACCTTGAACAGGTCACTTACCCTTTCTGAAATTCAGATTTTCCCCTGAACAATGGCACATGCTTCCTTGGGCTTGAATGCATAGAAAGCATTTAGGATGGTGAACCTCATGGAAAAAGCACTTAGTGGAGTAAAGTTTGTCATTATTACCACATTAATACACGATAATTAGCAGCATTTAATATGCAAATTTTTATCTTTATACTCAGCTTATTGTATGTCAATTACACCTCTATAAAACTGTTAAAAAAAAAAAAAAAGGACAAGAAGCCCAGAGGTGTCCAAAGGGCCAAAAGGAACGATCAATATTCAAATGTTCATTCAACAAATATTTACTGACCCCCTACGTGCTTGACCCTGGTCTTGGCACTGGAGATGCTTCAGGGAACAAGACCAAACCCCTGCACTCACAGAGCTTCCGATCTAGGCCAGCAAGATTAACAATAATATGACAAACGAACAAGAAGATCCAGGCAAGAGGTATCTCCTCAGGGAAATCAACCAAGGCGGGGAGACCTCCTCTAGAGGCGGGGTCGGGGAAGGCTTCTCTGAGTAGGTGTGGTTAAATGGAGATCTGAAATAGGGGAAGGAGCTGAGAGGTGCCCCTCCTGGCTCCTGCGTGCCCCCTCCCCTCTGAGACTGCTCCCAAGCCCCCTTCCTGCTAGTCCAGTGAGTCTCAGCTCACTGGGTCTGGCTCTGCAGGGACCCCTCCTCTCTCTCCAGGCTGGCATTTCTGGCCCTGGCAGCACGCAACTGCCAAGGCAGGACAGCAGGCACCTCAGGAGCCTAGCCGGCTTTGCCTGAAAAGTACGCGGAGGAGCCTGTTCCCCAAAAACTGGGGGTTGCCCTCTAGGGGACGAGGTGGAGCAGAGAGCACCCCTCCCAGGGAGACGGGAGGAACTGAGACCCTGTCCCGGCCTCGGTGAGGGCAGCTCTGGCTTAAGTTCATGCCAGGGTCGGTCGGGGCCAGGCTAGGGTGGCCTGAAGCCCAGAGGGGCGGGGTGCAAAGTCAGCGGGGAGAGGCGGGGGGCCCCGCCTGGCTCTCTCTCTCTCGGGGTGGGGGGGCCCGCCTGGCCCTCTCTTTGGACACAATGTCCTGGACTGCTCTGTGGCTTGGCTGGCTGACAGGGAACAGTGGCTGGCAGAGGGCACGGGCAGCCGGCTGCCCGGGTGGAGGGGCAGCCCGACTTGAGCACAGGACTTGTTCTTATAACCTGTCCTGCCACCTGGGCAAGGACAGGACTGGCTCTCTGGGAGGGAGGCAAGGGTCACGATTCCCTGGGGGACCTCAGAACTCCCTCTCCACCCAGGGCCTCAGTTTCCCCATACCATCATCCACTACCATCACTCAAACTACGTTTTAAAAGAGTGCAGAATGCCACAAATGCTAGCTGTGTGACCTTGGACAGGTCATTGAACCTCTCTGAAATCTGGATCTCCCTTTGAAAGCTGGCATCTATTTCCTTGCGCTCACTTGAATGCTCGGCAAGTATTTGCGATAGTGAGCCTCAGAGAGAAAGCACCTGATGGAGTAGTTTGCTGTTATTACCACGTTAAGAACAACAACAGGCCTTTATAGACTGAAAGCCTCCCAGAGTTTTACCTACATTTAGTTTCAAATCCACTCAGCAAAGCTCCAAGAAGGAAAGTGACAAGCCTAGAGTCACACAGCTGATATTAGGGGGCTGGATGGCTCCCCTGGTGAGAACCACACCCCCCCCCAGGGGAGAAAGGTAAGGGCCTGGAGGGTGGATCCTGGGGTGGGGGGGAGGGATCTCACAGGCTGAGCCTGAATGGGGGAGGTGAGGGGTTTCTGGGGTGACCCCACTTCTCAAAGGTCACATCCAGAAGAGTCCGAACTCAGTTCCAGATATACAGGAGCTAGGATGCCTGGGAAGGGCCCGAGGAGGGAGGGAGGGACACATGCCTTCGTTCATTCATTCATTTAGCCACGGCTTGAGGACAGTACAGTTTGGTGCTGCCTTACAGCCCGAGTTTGAACACGGGCACCGTGTGTGGCCTGGAGGGAGGGTGACTTGCGGTTTTAGCACTGACAGCCCTACATCCAGTAAAACCCCTCCATCAGGGCAAACCAGGGCAGCTGGTCACCCTACCTGGGGGAGTCACCTCTTGGTTTCCTCACCCGTAAAAGGGCACTCAGGCTCACCTCCTGCGACTGTGTGCAGGTGAAGTGAGCATAAAGCCCTGGCATAGAAAGTGGGAGCGTGGAGAGCTGCATCCGCGCAGCGGTTTTGCAGGAAAGAGATGTGATCACTGCAGATGGAGAGACTGAGGCTCCCACTGTATCTGTATCTGGGCAGCCCAGGGAAGGGCTGGGCAGATACCTCCCTCGGCCCACAGCAGGCTCTCACTAGGTGCTCCAAATAGGTGTGGGGTGGGCTACCTCAATGAGTGAGACTGTGGGGGGCCTGCGGGGACTCCTAGGTGCTCCCAGGGGCCTTGTGGGTAGCACAGCAGGCAGGGCAGCTGCCCGTCAGTCACAGAGGAGACCTGGACCACCTGTTCCCCAGGGCAAAGGCCAAGGTCAGCAGGATGCCGACTGGCCCAGCGGGGGGGCAGTCCAAGTGTAAGGTCCCTGGTGGAGGCGAGGTGGCAGCACAAGGAGACGTTACAGTTCCCAGCCAAGGGCTCCGCAGGTGCTGCCTTGTCTCCTTCCTCCCTACACTTGAAGGAAGCCGCCCTGAGCAGGCCCATAATAGATAGGGACACTGAGGCTGGGAGAAGCAAAGTCACGTGCCCAAGGTCCCCCTGAGGGTAGCAGGTGAGCCAGTCACTGCTGGGCTTCACCGCCCAATTGGAGAATAAAAAATACACGGCGGTCCAGACACAGTGCTGTGTGGACAGAGGCTGGGAAAAGATTCCCGGAGCAGGGACCTCCAGAGAGAGCCCCCTAAGTTCAGGCCAGGGAAAGAAACCAGCACAGCCTCAGCCAGCATTGGCTGTCCCAGGCGTCCCTCCCCACGTCCCTACGGGGACCATCACTCCACTGTACCTGAACAGAGGAGGACGCCGTGGCCCCGAGCTAACCAGAGCTCCCACCCCAGTCGGGGGTCCCGTCGGCACCTACGAATTCTAGTGAGGCCAATCTCCCCATCCCCGTAGATCCCCTCTGTGCCTGGCTGGGGAGGGGCCTCAGTTTCTCCTTGGGCGCTAAGGGGAAGGGGACATGGCTGAGCCTGGGAGAGGGAGCCCCAGCCTGTTCTAGCCCCTTCCCCTCCCCTTTCCTCCCTCATTCTTCACCCCTGCAGAGGCCCTGGAGGTTAGGGAAAAGAGGGGATTGCGTAACGGGCGGCGCGGGGGGCGGGGCGCCTGCGTCAGCGCCGGGAGGGGGAAGGGACCCAATGGGGCTCTCCACCTCCTCTCCCCCCACCTATGAATAGTCTGGCTATTCCGTCCTCGTGATACGAGAACAGCCCCCCCACCCCACCGCTCCGCGCCTGCCGCGCCTGCCGTACCCGCCGCGGAGCCTGCCGGAATTGGAGACCGGTAACCTGAGGAGACCGAGGGTCAGAGCGGACCCGCGGCCTGCCCGAGGTCACCCCGCCCTCTCCTGAGAAGCTCCCTAAGGGGCCTGGGCTGAGTGTGGAGCCGAGGTGGGGGCTGCAGCCTGCGGCCTCCCACGTAATAGTGGGGTTCCCCTGCTGAGCCCCTCCCTGGCTCCCCAGTTCTGGGTTCGCTCCCACCGCCCGCCAGCTCTTTTTCTAGTCCCTTCTCCCAAGGCAATCCCTTTGCCGATTCCCAAACGGGCCAGGCTTTTTCACACCTCCGGGTCTCTGCCCTGGCTGTCCCGCCTCTTGGCTCTCGGTCCGCGACCGCCGCTGAGGCCGGACTCAAAGGTCGCCAGGGACTTGAGGGAACTGCCGCCCTGTGCCAGCCCGCGCCGCCCCTTCCCCCCCGGTGCGCGCGCCTAGGCCTCCCCCGCTCCCCAGCGGCGGTTCCTGCCTCTCACCCTCGCACTTACTTCATCCTGCCCGGCCTGGTGTTATTTATATCCGCGTCTGCCTCCCCACCCACGGTGAGCCGAGGCAGCAAACCCGCAGGTTACCTTCGCAGCCCCCCGCCAGGGTCCTGGCCGGGGCCTGCGCGCAGACGTTGTGCAAAATAAGCGGGTTCAAATGAAGGAAGCCAGTAGACGGAGGGAGCTCCTGTCTTGGGCTGGCTCACCTGCTTCTTCGGAAAGGAGAGAAGGCAGCTGACCCCTGAGGTCACCCCCAGCCTCTAGTCCCACCGTGAACGCACGCCCCACCCCCACCCCCGCCCCCACCCCCACCCCGCTAGGTGCTCAGTCAAAGCAGGGCGGGGGCTGCGGGGAGGCAGGTTAGCAACGCCCATCCCAGGGTTCCAGGCCCCACCCTCTGAGGGGGCCTCCTAGGGCCGAGGCCTGGGATTCAGCATTTGAAACTCACTCCCTCTGAGAGTCACTGGCTTTCTAAAATTTGGGCGCTGCTTTGTGACTACTCTTGGGGAGGTACTTTCCCGGTGATGAGCAGGCAGACAGCAGCAGGAGTGCAGGCTCTTTGTCTGATGGGGCAGGATGGAAAGACAGGCAGAGGGCACATGGGGGTGGGCGGACTGGGGACTCGGCTCGATAATGTACAAATCCTGGCCTCAGCGGAGCACCCCCCTGTAAGCCTTTAGTGCCTACCTAGGGCTACAATAGCCCCCATCCTTCTCCAGCAGCCCCGAAAAGCAGGCTTTGTTGTCCGCACTTCAGGAGTCTCAGCAAGGAGTTGTAACTTGACAAAGTCCCTGTGGAAGAAAGGGGCAGGGGCAAGACACTGTTTAATTATTTTATCCAGACCCTAGCTGGACACTGGGTATCAGGAGGTGAATAACATACAGTCGCAATCCTAAAGCTTCAGTCTAGGAGGGTGGGTGGCGGACATCCAACAATCACAATCATGGTTTGAGCAATGATGGCCTGAAACTGAGTTTTGCAGGATGAATAGGAGTTCACCAATTAGACCTGGGAGGGGGCATTGCAGGCAGTGGAAAGGGCTTGTTCGAAGGCTCAGAGGCCTGAGATAGCAATTGCTTTACAGCAATTTGAGCAATTTGGTGAGGCTGAGTGTGGTGAGAGATGAGTCTGGAGTGCTGGGAGGGCCTTAGCCAGGCAGGGGAGCTGGACTTTGTCCCGAGGGCAGCAGGGGATGAGAGGCAGGGGGAGGATGTATGGGTGGGGAGCCAGAATGGGCACCCTGGACAGCAGAGGTAGCAGGGCCTCCCTCTTACCCCTCCCCTGTTTCTCCATGGCAACCCCTCATTTCTCTCCCCTGGTCCCTCCATTCTCCCACCCTGGCGCCACCTTAGCTCTGGACTTGCTGTGTCTCTACTAAATCCCAAGCTCAAGGTGGGGACTGCAGCTGCAGAGCCAGGAGAGACCAGCCCCATCCTGGCCATATCACGAGGTGCAAGGCACAACCTCCTTGAACCTCTATTTTCTCAGATGAAGAATGGGGTGCTCCCAGCTTTTCATGGAGAATGGGGTCCCTGAAGCCTCTCGGCCCCAGGACATCCTGGGCCAGCTCTCCCCAGATCCAGGCAGCTCCAAGAGAGGGCAGATCGGGAGCCCCTCCACTGTCTCCCCTGCTGTGTCCCCTCTGCCTCCCCCACTCCTGCCAGGGACATCCTGTGCTCCGATGATGTCACCAGTCCCTGGGAGATGTGGCTGTAGCTGACAACACCCAGGCAGAATTTATTTTTAAACTCTCAGGCCTTGGCCAGCTCCCTACAACCCCCCCATCCCACCCTACCTCACTTCGCCCCTCCTGTCTCATCTGTCCCAGCTGAGCCCAGGCCAGTTTCTGACCTGCACCCACCAGGCCTCTGGGGAGCTGTGGGGGGCAGGGGGTGGTGCTAGGCCACTCTGGTCATAGAATCCAGACCTGCTGAGGTAGGTGGCCCCCAGACACCGTTGGTCTCCAGGGGGAAAACCCCTGAAGCTGAGAGAGGGCAAGGGGCATGTGTCCAGGGTCCCGCCACTCATCTAAGGCAGCCAGTGCCAGGGGTTATCAGATGGGGCTCTGTATTCATCTGGGACCTCTGGCTGGGCCTTGGGGCTGCCACCAAAGTTTGATTTGAATGCCATTTAAAAAAAGACAAAAGAAACAGCTTTTGTCTGCTGGCCACAAGGCTTTCTTGATGCCGCACAGCTCAGACAAGCCACAGAAATAGACTGGGTCCCGGGCCAGTTCCTGACAGCGAGGTGGCCCTCATCAAGTCCCCGGGCAGGACGTGTCCATCAGAACTGTCACCCACTTACCCCCTCCAGCAGCTTTAGATTAAGGACCTGTCACCACCCTGACCTTAGAAATGTCTGCTGATGAAACACTCCCTTTGTCTGTTTTATATGTGGGCCCAGATAAGATTGTGGCTGAAATCTAGGTTCTACTGCAAAAATCCACTAGACTGGTCAATGAGAGGGATGGGTAAGGGGTATGGCATGAGTTTTCTCTTTTTTCTTTTTTCTTTCTTTTGCTGGAGAGATGCAAATGTTTAAAAAAAATGATCAAGGTGACAAATACACAACTATGTGATGATATTGTGAGCCATTGATTGTACACCATGTATGAAATGTTTGTATGTCAAGAATGTACGTTAAGGTTTGGACAATAAAAATATTAAAAAAAAAAAATCCACTAGACCGTAGCAGCCTGGCTCTCCACCCTCACGCTACCCTGGGAGGCTGGCAAGGGCCAAGGGCCTCGGAGGAGATGAGTGACTTCTGATTGTTCCTGTCCTCCAGTCCCCTGAGGAGGGAGACTGACCTACCTTGCCCAGCCCAGAGTTAACAGTCTGCCCTAGACACTCCCTTGGCCTGTGGCTCCCGAGAGAGCAGGACCCTAGAATCTCATTTCTCCACAGTTCAGTTCAGAGCAACACAGAGGATAAGTGCACAGGCTCTGGACCCCGAGGGTCCTCAGTTCGAATCCTGACAGGGGCACTTGTTAGCTCTGTGGTCTTGGGCGAGTCACTTCAGCTCTCTGCTTCAGTTTCCTCCCCTATAAAACAGAGACAATGATAGGAAGTAACTCACAAGGAGGCTTGTGGGGAGGATGGCTAGAGAAAGAACCTGAAAAGCACTTGGCACACGGCTTGACTCTTAGTGCTTACTCAACCAGCAGTGGATACTGTCACTGTCATTGTCACCATGAGACACTTGCTGAATCTTTCCCTTGACAGCCCTGGGCAGGGTTCTGGAAATCAGACCTGGTCCTCAGGGGTCCCTGCCCCCAAGAGAATCAGAAGACCGGGAAGGCAGGGGACAATGCTTAGGGAGAGGCCACCTCTGATGGAGCTTCTGGGAGGGCTTTTGGGAAGAGGTAGCCTTGAAGCTGGGCCTGTGCAGACCGTGTCTGGGTAGGGACGGTCTAAAGGCAGGAGGACAGCTGGCCCAGCTGGTCTGGGAGAGAGAATCACAGAGCAAAATTCCAGTCTGGATTGGGGGTGTGGCAAGAATCCAGTGTCAGCTTAGGAACCCCCCAAACCTCGGCAGCCGCCTGGTCTTCTACCACCCCGGTCATTGGGACCCCTGGGCAAAGGGGCCTGGCAGGGTGATCGACTTGTCCCTAGGAAGAAGGAGCTGAGAAAGAGGGAGACTGGGATGCCTCCCATCTCCTCGCTCCATTTGTGACGTGATCTCAGCCAAGTCACTTCGTCTCTCTGAACCTGTTTTCTCCTATGTAAAAGGGGTTTTACCATACTTCAGGTGTGAGGAGGAAATGGACAGGGCTGTCAAGTGCCTGGTACAAGGTATATGAGCAGTAATTTTGTCTCTCGAGAAGGGAAAGATCCATGCCAAATCTCTGCATGGGGCGGCCTGGGGACAAGGGGACTGGACCCTTCCAGCTTGATCCCTGCTCCCCCTTCCCCCTGCCCCTCCTGGACTAAGCTGGCAGGGGTGAGCTGACCCCTTATGAAGGAGGGTCTTGGGGGGTGGGGGCTCTGAATGAAAATGAATGCAAATATCTTGCAAATTAGGAAGAACGCGGGGCTCCCTTGGGGAGATGAGGAGAGTCTAGAAGTAGGAGACAGCCAATCCTCCCTTCCTTCCGGGCTCTGTGGGTGTCCCCCAACTTCTGCAGGGGCGTTAGTGCCCTGGCGCCCTGGAGACCCATCCACCAGGAGCCGCTGGAGGGCAGGCAGGGAGGGGCCCAGGCAGCTGGCGGCCACGCTCTCGCAGCAGCAAGCAGCGCCTGGCACCAGAGTCCCCTGGAGGCTTTGTGCTGAGGTGACAGAGCTGGTAGCTGGAGTGGAGGTCACAGCCCAAGGACGTGCCTGCACCGCCCTCTGGTGGCGACAGTACGCTCCTGCCACACACCGCGCAGATCATCAGCCGGCGTTCCCCCGGGCGTTAAATGAGCAGCTACTAGGGTCCAAGCACTGCCCCTGCTGAGAAGGGCATTAAGCCAAGAGAACATGGGAGAGTGCATTCCCAGCACAAGAAACAGCAAGGGTAATGGTTCTGAGGCGGGAGGAGCTGGTGTAACCAGAAAGAGCCAGAGGTTCCAAGTAGTCAAAGCTGGGGAGCAGGGGGAGAGAGGGAGGAGAGAGTGGGCCAGGCAAGTGGAGGCAGGTCTCCCAGGGCTTGTTAGGCTGCGCTGAGGCGTCTGGATTTGATTTGGAGCATGATGGGAGCCGTGGGACATGATGGATGCGTTTTGTCTTTTTAAATTGTGGTTTTATATATATACTTATATAAATATTAAAAATTGTTATTAAAATGGAAAATTTTGGTATTAATTACAGCTACAATGTTATGAAACCATCACTACTACCTATTTCCAAATTTTTCATCAGCATACACAGAAACTCTGTCCCTATTAAGCAATAAGCTGCATCCCCTCCCCCATCCCTGGTAACCTCTAATCTACTTTCTTGCTCTATGAGTTTGCCTGTTCTAGGTATTTCATATGAACAGAATCATACAATACTTGTCTCCCTGTGACCGGCTTATTTCACGCAGCATAATGATTTCAGGGTTCATCCGTGTTGTAGCATGTATCAGAACTTCATTCCTTTTTTATGGCTGAGTAATAGCCCATTATATGGATATGCCACATCTTGTTCGTCCATTCACCTGTGATGGACACTTGGGTGGCTTCCACCTTTTGGCTGTTGTGAATAATGCTGCGATGAAGGTGGATGTGCAAGTACCTGTTTGCCTCCCTATTTTCAGCTCTTTCGAGGTATACACCTGGGCATGGATTTGCTGGGTCATGTGGTAATTCTATGTTTAGCTTTTTGAGGAACCACCAAACCATGGATAGATTTAAAGCCTGCCATGAGAGGAGAGTTTGAAGGGAAGAAATTGGGAGGACACTGTGTAGTTCAGGCAGGAGACGGTGGTGGCTGGGACACCAGAGGGGTGGCAGTGGGGCCTGTGAGAGGTGGCTGGGCTCTAGAATGGACGGGTCTGTGGGCACATGATGGGGGTGGGCAGGGAATCAAGGATGGCCCCAAAGATTTGGGTCTGAGCACCTGTTGAAGAGAAGGCTGTGGGGGGAGCAGGTTTGGGCGGAGACCAGGAGTCTCCCTTTAGATGAGTCTTGAGGCCTATGAGTTGGGCTCAGGGGACAGGTGCAGGCTACGGATACACCTTTGAAAGTTGTCAGAGGCTATAGATGGAACTTAAGACCTTGAGGCTGAGTGAATGACCCAGGGAGCAAGTGTAGATGGAGCAGAGCACCAGGATGGAGTCTGGGGGCCTCTGACAGAGTTTGGGGAGATGAGCGTGGCAGGCCCAGGAGGGAGGGAGAAGTGAGTTAAAAAGGAGGGAGTGAGCAGTGGAGCCAGATGCTGCTCAGAATTGGAGAAAGATGACCTTGAATATCGGCCCAAGTTGATTTGGCAAGGCCAAGGTCATCGATGTCCTTGAGAAGGGTGGTCTCAGCCAAGGGGCTTCAGGGGAGGGACAGTCTGGAGAGCGGGCTGGAAGGAGGAAAAGTGGAGTCTGCGAATGCAGATGGCGCTTCCAAGGGGTTTGCTCTAAAGGGAGCAGAGGAATGGGCAGTGGCCTGGGGATGATGGGGATTCACGAGGGGTGGTATTTTAATTTTTTTAGGCTGGAAGATGTAACACAGCATGTTTGTGGGTTTAAGAAATGACCTAGTAGAGGGGGAGGAATTGTTGACATGAGAGGAGAGGAAGAATCATAGGTAGCAAAGTCCTTTCGTAGGTGAGGGGGTCTGGCCGGTGCCCGTGGGGAGGGATTGGGTTGGGCTGCCTGGCTCCACCACTGTTGAGCTGTGGAATTAGGACAAGTCATTGCTGCTTTCTGAGCCTCTGTTTCCCCAGCTGTTAAAATGCGGGTGGTGCTGAGTCCCAGCTGACACACATGACTGAGTGCTCGGGCCCAGGCACTGCTCCAAGCATTTCACATGGCATTTGTTTTAATGATGCTTTGAATTTTCATCTCAAGTGTGAACAAGGGACTGAGTCCACTGGGGGCCTGCAGAAGAAGGTGTGGGAAAACACAGGAGGGGCAACTTGTCCCCAAGAGCATTGGCAAAGCCTTCCTGGTGGAGGGATATATGATTAGGGGCCTAGACGGATGACTAGGAGTTTGTGAGGCTGAGAAGAGAGGAAAGGGAACGATGGGCTTGCCCAATCATGAGCAAAGGGCTGATGGTATTACGGAGTGTGGACTTGAGTACATTTCACCTCCTCCTAGGCAGATGGGGAAACTGAGGCCCCAGAACAAGGAGGGGCCTAGTGAGTGAATGGTGGGCTGGTGCTGGAACCCGGGACTCCTGGCTCCTGGCTCAGGGCTCCAGCTCCAGCCTGGGGAGCTTCCATCTACTCTCGTCACTTCCCAGGATTTCTAGGTGAATTGGGTTCATTCCAGCAGTTTCTCAGTCAGCATCCTGGGATAGAGAGGGGCCCATCCCACCACAGACATGGGTCAGTGTAGTCTGGACTCAGACCTGGAAAACAGTCCAGTTCCCCTACCCAGGGTGGCCAGCCTTGCTGCCTTCCAGCCTCATCTCTTGCTTCCGTCTCCCTTGCTCTTCACCCTTCTTTCCTAATGGTGGAATTGCAGCCTTGGCGGGTCCACGGGGCAGGTGATGCATATGTACGTGGGGGTAGGGCGAGGCACCTGTCATCATGTGCCAGGTCCCAGATGTGCTGGGCCCTGATACCGCCCCTTGCCCCATCCCTTGCAGTTTATGAGTGGCTTCTAGAAACCCAGAGTCTCATGTGAGGCTGGCGGTGACCCTGACAGGCAGGCTGGGGTTCCGGCCCCAGTGCACAGAGGAGGAAGGTGGGGCTTAGAAGGGCAGTGGCAGGCGGGAACGCGCTCAGCAAGCAGGACACGCGGCTGGGCAGCAGCAGGAGCAGCCAGTGCCCTCCCCAAGAGCAGCCGCCTGGTCCCCAGCATGGGTATGACTTGGGGGTGAGGGGACTTTGGGTAGTTCCCTTCCCTCTCTGGGTCTCCTTCCCACCCATTCAGGGAGGGCCTGGACATGATGACTTCCAAGGTTCTTGTCCAAAGCCTCTGAACGTGGTACCCTGGAGGAGAGGACATGTCACATGGGTGGAGGGAGACAGAGATGGATCCCTAGGAGGGTGGACCCCAGGATTTTGGGGCCTAACTGGGTGGAAGAAGACCAAAGAAGAGGTCGGGGTTGGGGGTGGGGGAAGCTGTGTGTCTTAGGGAAGTCACTGTCCCTCTCTGATCTTCAACTTCCAAATTTGTCAAATGAGGTCACCGTGATGGGCCTGGCCCAGCATATGGATCTCACATCAGCCTTTCCCTCCCCACTGCTGGAGGCTGGAACTGGGCTCAATGCTACTGGCTGGTGTGGCTTGAGCAGCCCGTGTGCATGTCCGACCAGGCCTTGGGGCAGGCCATTTTGGATGGCTGACCTCTCTCCACCCAGGGAGGAGGGGCATCTCCTTCCAGTATGAACAGGCCAAAACAGTGCCAGCCCTTCAGCCAGGAGACAGGCTTAGGAGCCACCAGGTTTGAATCTCAGCTCTGATATCAGTGGCTGTGAGAACTCCCTGAGCCTCAGTGTCCTCAGTAAAGGGGGATGTTCATACTAGGGTGCTGTGAGGCTGGGATCACCTCTGGCAGCAAGGCCTGTGCCCCCAGCTTCGGGCCCCAAGAGGAGTCCTCCTCCTCCCATCTTCCCTGTGCCCAAGTGTGGCCTGTACAGGCTTGGAGGCAGTGGGCCAGGGTCCGATTGTCTCTCTGTCCCCACACTGTGGATTTCTTCGAATCCACATTGGAATGGACACCTCTGCCCGGTTTGGAGACATCTGCAGTCTTTGAAGAGAGGGGAAGCTGAGCAGCAGCATGTCAGGCTGCTCTAGCTTCTGCCCACCAATCACGGCTTAAAATCAAAGGCCCTCACTCTGCCCTACTTTTATCCCGGCCGATCCCAGCGCCAGCCTGCATGGTTGGGAGGACCTACTGAAGTGAGAAGCTGGTAAGTGTGTCCTCACAGGGAGGACTGCCTGGGGGCTGGGAGCACCCACCCTGAAACCTGTTCCTGATTTCCTTTGCTGCCCACCTTTGTCTCTGGCTGGCTGCTTTCCCAGATTAGCAGCTGATGTCAGGAGCTGTCAGCTTGACACCGCCAAGGGCGGATGTGTGAAGGGGTGCAGCCAAGGAACAGGGCATGCGCAGCTTTGGAGATTGGCCCCCTAGGGAGCAGCTTGGGGGATGGAGGGGGGCAGGAGTTGGCGCCGAGCTGCAGCATCAGACCTGCACACATCTGTGAAGCTCCTTGGACGGTCTTGCCACATCCTCATTGTGCAGAGAGGGAAATGGCTCAGAGAGGTGGAGTAACTTACCCAAGGCCACATAGCTGCACTCACACCACCCAGCAGCCGGACTTGTCAAATAGCCCCCTGATGCTCAGGGGGTGAGGCTCTCAGTGCTGGTTAGTGCCTTTACTTGGGACCAGGAGTTTTCTGTGTGTGAGCTTCCCAGCAGCCCTGCAAAGCTAGAGCCCATCCTACAGCTAAGAGAGCCCAGCCAGACAGGGAGTGACCTGCTCAAGAGTACACCCCA
>PVIY010031181.1:0-30196 GCA_004026745.1 Myrmecophaga tridactyla | reverse complement strand
GTTGCACTATCTGTATCCCTTCAGTTCCAATTACCCAGTATCTACGCTAGTTCTATCTCCTGCTTGTCTCTGTTCTTAACTGAAATTATCCAAGTACATTCATTGATGTTAGTTCATATCAGTGAGACCATACATATTTGTCCTTATGTTTTTGGCTAATCTCACTCAGCATAATGTCCTTAAGGTCCATCCATGTTGTTACATACTTCATAACTTGATTCTGTCTTACAGCTGCATAATATTCCATCGTATGTATATACCACAGCTTGTTTAGCCACTCTTCTAAATGTTGATGGACATTTGGGTTGTTTCCATCTTTTTACAATTGTAAATAATGCTGCTATAAACACTGGTGTGCAAATGTCCATTTGTGTCTTTGCCCTCATGTCCTCTGAGTAGATACCTAGCAATGGTATTGCTGGGTCATATGGCGATTCTATACTTAGTTCCTGAGGACCCGCCAAACTGCCTTCCACAGTGGTTGTACCATTTGACATTCCCACCAACAGTGGATAAGTGTGCCTCTTTCTCCACATCCTCTCCAGCACTTGTTGTTTTCTGTTTTATTGATAATGGCCATTCTGGTGGGTGTGAGATGACATCTCATTGTGGTTTTGATTTGCATTTCCCTAATAGCCAGGGACTTTGAGCATCTTTTCATGTGCCTTTTGGCCATTTGTAAGAAAAGTTTTGTTTTTTAATTCTGATGCCTGGGACCTACCCTAGACCAATTAATAATTCAAGATCTCTGGGGTGGTCCTATTTCCCTTTTAAACAGATGGATCAGTGTGGTCAGAAAGAAATTCATGCACAGCAAAGGAATACCACAGGAGCAGGACCGTTGGGAATGCCAGCCTTTGATGGGGAAAGGAGTCCATAGCCTTGGGTAGTTTTCATGTTTACCTGCAGATTTAACCAATGACTCCACCACCCACCTTTGAACCCTGTAAATAATTCTCAGTGTGCTTTCATCTTCACTCTTTCAAGAAAGCACAACAAAATGGTAATTCCATGGTAACTGTGAGCCAGTCACTGAGCTTAAATGTTGGACATACAGGGGGGGAAATAGCAAACACTGAACTGTGATAAATAGGAGAAGGCAGACTCCAGGCGCTGACATACCCGCACCTCCTTATAAGCGCATAGGAGGCACTCAGACAGTCATTCTGTGGGGGAAGGAAAGGTGGGAGGGCCCCTGGCTTCATTAATCTTAAAACATAATAAAGTGATAGTAAGCCAATAATTGCAGAGATAAGTACAAGTGGACATTGTGCTAAGAGCTAAGAATGAGTTGAAAAGAGTAGGAAGAGAGGTTTCATCAGAGGAAGTTATTTTAAATTGGACAGTTAGGAAAAAACTCTTTGAGGAATTCACTTTCAAAATGAGACCTGAAAGCACTGATACTAGTTCACCGAGTGAAGACCGGGTCTATGTACGGGGGTGGGGTGAGTTTACATTGAAACCAGCAATGTTAGTGCCACAGGGGCTCTTTCTTTGCCATCTGTTGTGTCCTTCGAGCGTTGAGAGGACTAGTATCAGTGGAATCTGTATCATCGACCGCACGGATGTCACCTGTGACTGTTCCTCACAGAAAAGGAATTGCAGAGTTACAAATTAATACCTTAGTTTTCAAAAAATGAAACTGTTTATCCCTTTGAAAATATCTCTAAATAAATCACAACTGAAACTGTTATCTTCTGTTATTTAATGTTATCTTCTTTATTCGTAAGAATAAATTATTTTCTATACCAGTTTTTGTCTCCAAGGAAAATAACCACCTACCTGAATCAATGTGCATAAATTTTCTTTTTTCTTTTGCATGCGCAGGCACCGGGAACCAAACTCAGGTTTCTGGCATGGTAGGTGAGAACTCTGCTAGTGAGCCACCGTGGTCCGCCCCATAAAGTACTTTTTAATAAGTGAAACTATGTAATCAAGCAGGTTTTCTTGTGTGGTCCAGTCAGCAAAAATATTTAGTGCCAAATGCTCTGCTTAGGTGTATTAATCTATTCTTTCCTTTTGCTTATCTCTACTATTTTTTTTCCTGTTTTCCAACTATTTATTCTCCATCTCTTTTTCTGGTTTCTCTTCCTCCATCCATTTTTTAAAATGAGGGGTGACACGTATCACAATCAGTAGAGACCTGTTTTCCTGGCTGCAATCACAAATGCTGGGTTGGCTAGCAAAAGGAATTTATTGTCTCATGGTTTCAGAGGCTAAAGGCTTGCTTCCTCCTGGGACCAGCAGTGTTCTGGCTGGCCTGTAATCCTTGGGGTTTCTTGGCTTTTCTATTGCGTGGCAATGCTCATGGCAATGTCTTCTCCTTCCTATTCCAGGTTCTTAGACTTCCAGCTTCTGGCTCTAAACTTGGCTTTCTCTCTTTGGCCTTCCTTATAAGACCTCCAGTAATAGGGTTAAGAGCAATCCTGATTCAGTTGGCCACAGCCTGACTAAAAATAACATCTTCAAAAGGTCTGTTTACAATGGATCACACCCACAGGAGCAGATTAAATTAAGAACATGTTTTCCTGGGGTACATAATTCAACCTACCAGAGAACCTTTTTTAAACTAAGGGTAGCTGCACTTTTATGGAAAGGATGGACCAGTGAAAATATTATGTAACACAGATTTCTCATATGACAACATTAATTTTCCAGTCGATCTAAATGGAGAGGGGGATAGAATTTTCAGGGCATGTAAATCTTCCATTGCTTGCCTTTAAACATACGATGCCTTGGTACAAACCACAGATGACCCTGAGCCTGCTCGGCAGGAGCAGAGATCTTGCAGTCGTGTAGCCAGAGTTTTCTGTCATTTATACCCATTTGCCTTGCTTGGTTATATGAGTTTCTGTAAACGTGAAAATCTACTATAAATTTTCAGCACTATAACTAATAGTTTACAGCTTGCTCTATCAGAAATACCCAGCTCAGTAGACCACATCAACTCTTGGCCTTCTTCCTTGAATACTCCACCTTCCCTTGCAAAGTTTCTGATTTGGGGGCTTGTTTTTCAGCATTATCATGCCACTGAGTAAATACTTGGATTAAAGGCATACATCATTTTATTGCACTTCACTTTATTGCACTTTGCAGATTTTGCATTTTTTTTTTATAAATTGAAAGTTTGTGGTAATTCTGTGTTGAGCAGGGGTCTTGTCGCCATTTTTCTAACAGCATGTGCTCATTTCATGTCTCTGTCACGTTTTGGTGATTCTTGTGATGTTTCAAACTTTTCATTATTATTATATCTGTTATGGTGATTTGTGATCAGTGATCTTTGATAATACTAATTGTTTTGGGATAACGAGAGCTGTGTCCATATAAGGTGATAAACTTAAAGTTGTGTGAGTTCTGACTGGTCCGTAGACCAGCCTGTCTTTCTCCCTCTCCTCAGGCTTCTGTATTCCCTGATATGACGATATAGAAATTGGCCAATTAATAACCTATAATAGCCTCTAAATGTTCAAGTGAAAGGAAGAGGGGTATGTCTTTAAAATCAAAAGCTGGGATTAAGCTTGGTGAGGAAGTCATGTTGACAAACAAGATAGTGAGATGCTAGGTCTCTTGTGCCATTAGCCCAGTTGTGAATGCAAAGAAACAATGCTTGAAGGAAATGAAAAGTGCTGCTACAGTGAGCACACGATAAGGAAACAAAACATCCTTTTTGCTGATAATAGAGAAAGTTTTAGTGATTTGAATAGAAGATCAAACCAGCAACAACTACTTTCCCTTAATCAAAAGTCTAATCAGGTACAAAGCCTTACCTTCTTCAGTTTAGGAAGGCTGAGAGAGGTGAGGAAACCATAGAAGAAAAGTGGGCAGCTAGCAGATTGGTTCATAAGGTTTGAGGGAAGAAGCTGTCTCCAAAACAGAAATGACAAGATGAAGCAGAAGTGTGGATGTAGAAGTTGCAGCGAGTTATTCAGAAGATCTAGTTAGGATAATTGATGAAGATGGCTACACTAAATGAAAGATTTTCGCTGTAGACATACAGCCTTCTATTGGAAGATGCCATCGAGGAGTTCCACAGCTGGAGAGGAGACGTCAGCACCTGGCTTCCAAGCTGCAAAGTTCAGGCTGACTCTCTTGTTAAGGCTGATGTCACTGGGGATTGTAAGTTGAAGCCCATACTGAGTTAGCATTCTGAAAATCCGAGGGCCCTTAAGAATGATGCTAAACCTGCTCTGTCTGTGCTCTGTAAACTGAACAATGAAAGCCTGGATGACTGCATGCTTGTTTACAGCACGGTTATTGAATATTTTACGCCCACTGTTGAGACTTACTGCTCAGAAAGAAAAGATTCCTTTCAAATATTTCTGCTCATTGACAATGCACCTGGTCACCCAAGGGCTCTGATGGAGATGCAGTGAGGTGGATGTTGTTTTCATGTCTGCTAAGGTAGCATCCATTCTGCAGACCAGGGATCAAGGAGTTATTCTGAAGTTCAAGTCTTAATTAAGAAGTACGTTTCATAAGGCTATAGCCGCCAAAGATAGTGCTTTCTCTGATGGATCTAAGAAAAGAAAAGTGAAAACCTTGGAAATGATTCACCTTTCTAGATGCCATTAAGAACATGTGTGATTTATGGGAGGAGGTCAAAATATCTGCTTTTACAGTAGTTTTGATGAGAAGAGAGTATGAGGAAGTATAGGTAAATGTGCTCATTTCCTTACCTTTCATAGGCAGGGAGGCAGTGTAGATATAATTTTTTAAAATAATCTCAAATTCTTGAAATTTTTGTTTACTTTTTCTATGCTTCAGAGTACAATAATATACATCATGGAAAAGAAGTGAATATTTGTAGTTCAGCAATGTCTTTAGCTTTTAATTTCATTTTATTTAAAATATTTAAAAAATTATTTTATAATGGTTTGTATTTTCTCATCCCATCTTCCTAAAAATGGTTTTATCTAACTCTTAATTTTTTAGTTGTTTTATATATATATATATATCCCTGATACATGCAAAAAAATCTGGCGTACACTCATCCAGCTAATTATTTAATATTACTTCTAAATGACACAATTATTTTTACTAATTTATGTTTTTCTATTGCTTTTGTAGCATGCATCATATACACAAAAACAAATGTACTGTTTCTAAAAATTAAAAGTGTAAATGTTTTAGTCTTCTCTTAATTGTTGAACTTACATTAACTATACAAAATACAACCAATGACAAAGGAAGGAAAATGCCACCAAGAGGTATTTAGAACACCAAGTCTCCTTCCAGATTAGAAAATTCTTTGCTTTTTTTCTGTTCTGTGGTTCAGTGCTTAAGACATTTGGAACCTGGTAATTAAAAGAAAAATAATGGCTTATGTCAACAGTTTTGCTTATTTATGCCTTTCAGAAGCCAGCCTCACTCTTAGTGCCACGTGAGTGCTGAGCCCAATCCCCTTGTTTGTTTCTGGGCCTTCGGCTGCCTCAGTTCTTTGGAGAAAATGTAGAGCCAGTTGGGCTGACCTTCTCTCCTGCTGACGCCCAAGCCCTTCAGGCCCCGAGGAGAGGTGTGGTGAAAGCATCCACATTCTCACTCGTGGGATTACTCTGGAACCGGGAGTACAGAGGTCCTGTCCTCCCATGGCCGGTGTGACCGAGGCTGGACCTGGATGGGGCTGGCGCAAGTCCAAGCGGTTAATCAGACACAGGCTAATCTTGTCCAGCAGGGACTGCCAGTAATAGTGTTCATGGGTGTCTTAAAATACCACCAGTTTCAGAATGTAAAGATGTCAGTGTTCAGAATTGAGAGATGAAGCAAGAAGAGGGAAAAGTCAGGCATTCAGATGACAAGGAGTGGAGTGAGTCCGGAGTCATTGCCTTCTAGGGGAGGGTTTGTGGGTGGCTGATGGGAAAACGCACAGGATCTTCTATATGGGGCTTTTTACCAAATCAAAATGGTGTCAGAAAGACAGTAACTTAGGGAGAAATAAAGTTATGAGCCCTATTCTTTTCTTCTTATCGTTAGTATTTTCAAAATATGTGCCCATTAAAACATATAAACTAACTCTTGGTTTATTTTGTCTTTTAAAAAAAGATCATTGTTAACCTTACAATCAAAGTCAAAATGAGTACTATTTCTCAGTAAAACAATAACATGTTAAGTATTCATAGGCTTTTGTAATTCTGAGTGGAACCTAGGACTTAATTGGAATAATATGAACTAAAGCTTCAGCAGGCTCAGTGTTAATTTATTTGATATTGGCAATATGAGAAAAAATTTAAATATTAAAAAAAGAAACTATGTAGGTAATAGTAGAGCAATATACTTTGAAAGCTATTGCTTTTTTTGCATATATGTTATAGTTCACGAAAAGGAAAAAAAAAAGTCGATTGTGATGATAAATGCACAGCTATATGTTGGTATTGTGAACCATTGATTGTACGCTTTGGATCATTGCATGGTGTTTTAGTTTGCAAGCTACCAAAATGCAATATACCAGAAACGAAATGGCTTTTAAAAAGGGGAATTTAAGTTGCAAGTTTACAGTTCGAAGGCTGTGAAAATGTCCAAATTAAAGCAAGATTATAAAATGTCCAATCTAAGGCATCCGGGGGTAGATACCTTGGTTCAAGAAGGCCGATGAAGTTCAGGGTTTCTCTCTTAAGTGAGGAGGCACATGGTGAACACAGTCAGGGCTTCTTTCTCAGCTGGAAGGGCACATGGTGAGATCTGCTCGCTGTCTGTTCAGTGGCTTCCCCAGGGCTCTGTCCGTTCTGGTCCCCGTGGCTCTCATGGCTCTAAAGCTTTTTCCCAAATGGTTCCTCTTAAAGGGCTCCAGTGAGCAACCCCGTCATGAATGGTGGAGTCATGTCTTCATGGAAACAATCAAACGACACCCCCCAGCAGTATTGAATGAGGATTAAAGGACATGGCTTTTCTGGGGTACACTGCAGATTCCAACCGGCACACATGGCATGTGAATATGTAACATATATCAATAAAAAAGATCAGTTAAAAAAAAGTAATGGTAGAAAATAAAGAGAAGTCATTATCTGATTGCAGAATATAGAAGGCCTTTCTAAAATACAACATAAAACCTAAAAGACATAACACTTAATTACTGATTAAAAACAGACAGGGAAAAAATTCTGCCTGACAAAAATAATAAGTCAAGAGATAAGGCTAATTGGAAGAAAGTCTGGGAAATAGTTTTAGTGGCTGTGTAATATATGAATAGACAGCAATGGATCCAATTTGTTTCGATAAAAGACACAATCTGGGGATCATATTTCTGGCAGGCAGTTCATAGTCCCTGATAAAGCATTTGGCAAGCAGCTGTGTTACCCCATCGTGTCCAAAGGAGGTTCTCATGACTGGTGCATCTTTCTGTTTTTGGAAGTTGTAGTCTTTGCACCCTTGGAATTCAACAAATTAAAATTCTCACTGTGTGTGAAGGGTAAGATCCTTTTCCTTTGATATTAAAATTATATGTAATATATAAAATTCATAATATTTTAAGGGCTCCAATGTATTCGCCAGTTCATAATTCCTGGAAAATGTTCCTATACTCTATGTTTAAATATTTACAAAGATAGGATACATATTGTTCTTCCAAGCCAGTCAGTTCATTTTGAATACTATTAATTGTTCTTGGTTTGAAACAAAATCTACTTCCCTTCCATTAGTCACCCCAGCTCTCTCTTCTAAAACCGTATAGAGGACATTTATTTTCTTTTTCTCTTCAGATGTGATGAGTTGGTGGGGGAGGTGGTAGATCTGTTTTTCAGGTAGAAATATTCTCAGCCACTCAGCTATTCAATATGTGATATATTTGCAAGACCATTAACCATTCTGGTCAAACTCCTTATTTGTCAGAATTCTCCTTAATGTGGCTTAAACATCTGATAATTTTCTACACATGGGCTGTCAGTTTACAGTGAAATTACTACTTCTCTTAGGATTGCTTTTTTTCTTTATTTTTATTTTGGGCCAGCTGTCTCACTCATGTTGTTGGCTCATTTTTAGCTTGTATTCAAGTAAGGCAGTACACCTTTTTCTTTCCCCCTTCAAATATTTGTCAGGTTTTACTTACTTGGATTGTAAAACCTCTTAGTATGAGCATTCCTCACTGTTTAAAATTTGCTTTCATCTTCTAAACTCTGGAAAGAATTTTCTGGCATCAGTGTATCCTTTTTGGCAGCTACAATTCAGTCTTTGCATTTTATCTCCATATTTCTGGAGGGGGACTGGGATCGCTGTGGAGGAGGGGGTCTTTTATTTTTCTTCTTATTTTCTAACACATTTAGGTTGACTTCTCAACATCGAGGCCATGAACACTTGTTAAGAGGCAGAAGTAGGAGTGGGAAGGAAGGATGGGATATTACTAAAGAGTTGTCACAAAGAGTTTGGTTCCTGAATAGATATTTTTATAGATTGAATAATACAGGTCATACATATATACATATATATGTATATATTAGGAAAATATATATTTAAATTTGCCACTGTATTTATATTAAGATTTTCTCATAATTTTCTTACTCAGTGCTTGCTTGGTTAATATGATTATGGAAGGGCCCATAATGTTTTGTATTAAAAATTGCATCTCATAGTAGAAGAAATTGTCTCTTATTCTAAAATCCCAATCTTAGCCCAATAATTATCCCAGTTTTATGGACTGCAAATATACTAATTTCCATGTTTTGGTAATATAATCATCTATTTGCTTATTTTTCTTATGACTTTACGTTTTTGTAGTGCTGTAAAAGCAACAAGCTGCTAGGAATTCTTTACATAATACTGATAGCTCTATTGACCCTGTGTTGAAACTTGTCTTCCATCCAATACTAGGTTACCCAATAGACAAACTTAGCATGTGATGAGAAAAAAATGGGCCCAAGAAGAACATCACAGAGTCTAATGAAAGTTAGTTTTAGTATGTGTACAAATTTATTTTTATTTGAAAAAAAATTTGTAATGCATATTAGGATTTGAATTATTTATGAGGGAAGAGGGTGGGCTCAGCGCGTGCACGATATTCTTTTAAGTGTCTGAAGTTTCAGGAGTTTTTAGTCTCACACTGCTTCTCTTGATACTTGGTCCTGACCAAACGGTCCTGGAAGGGTTTATACTTAACTTAATGTGTAGGTCCTCCTGCTTAGGGCCATTTGCCATCCAGCCTTTTTATCCATAACTGGTGACACTCTCCCTCTCCGTTTCCACTGCACAGACTGGTAGGCTGCCAACGTGTCCTGGTTTGCCCAGTTTAAAACTGAAAGTCCCATGTTCTTAGACTTCCCACAGTCCGGGACAAACGGGAGAGTGGGTCACCCTACATTCTCCTTGCCTATTGCCACCATCTCCCGTCTCCTGTGTTTAGGCACTGGGCTTGAGAGGCCCAGGCATTTTTGTTTACTTCTTTTTCTGGGCATTATTTTCTTCCTTTTTTCCCTCTAAAAATGGTAGGGAGGGTGGTGCAATGGTGGCTCAGTGGCAGAGTTCTCACCTGCCATGCTGGAGACCCAGGTTCGATTCCTAGAGCCTGGCCATGCCAAAAAAAGAGAAAGTGTTAGAGAAATCCTCTGATGCCTCTGAACATCCCTTTTTTTTAATGAACTGAATATTGAGTTAATACTATGGGTAACTTACCAATTTTACTGTATGCTTTCTTTCCTTGTCACAAATCATCCTTTTAAACAGAATTCAAAGGATGGTTTTAGTGGGAGATTGGATGACAATTGAGTATTTCTTTTCTTTTTTTTTTGAAACTGTAGCATGAACTGCTATTGAGGAATTTTTGTCTTGAATTTCTTTCAGCAATCCCGTAAAATAAAATTTGTTCCTGTGCTGCCTGAACTCTATGGCTTCAGTTTGATGGAGTGTTTCGATGACTCAGAACTTAGGGAGGCAACATATTGTGCAATGTGATAAATGAAAACCATGTTCTTAGGAATTGGGAATCTTGAATTCCAGCCCTATACTGGTTACCATTTAGTTGCAGGACACTTGATATGTTTTGTTTCCTCTTTAGGGCTTGGTTTCTTCTTCTGTACAAGAAATAGGCTTTGTTAGACTTTCCCTAAGGTTGCAATTTAAAATGGGAAACACTCTCAGGGAGTGGAGGAGTGGGCCTCGATTGCCTTATGAACCAAATATTCCAGTTCTGGAGTCCTTTCAGAGTCTTTTCTGTCTCTCTCTAACCTGGCCTCTCAGCCCAGTACCTAATACCATCCCTGTATCAGGCACGTAACCAATTCATCCCATAATATCTTTTCAGATAAGGAATTGATGCTACAGCTGAGGCAGGATGAGCTGGGAGTCTGTAAGACTCTGCAGGTTTGATGATTTGCTAAGAAGACCCACAGGACTCAGCATGTAGTTTATTCAGTGCTGCAGTTTATTACAGCACAAGGATGTAAAGCAAAATCAGCAAAGGGAAATGGGACTGGGGCAAAGTCTGGGGTCAAACCAGGCACAGGCTTTAACAGTCCTTTCCCAGTGGAGTCACACAAGATACACTTAATTCCCTCCAGCAGTTTACTGTGACAACATGCACAAAAGGTTTTCTACCAAGGAAGCTCATTTGAGACTCAGTATCGAAGGTTTTACTGGGTGAGTGCGCTGGTTTGAAAATATTATATATCCCAGAAAAACCATGTTTTATCTTGACTCAGTCTTGTGGAGGCAGCTGTCTCTGTTAATCCTAATTCAATACTGTAAGGCAGTAACTTTTGATTGAGTTATCTCCAGGGATGTGACATGTCCAGTTGTGGTGTGCTCTTTCGATTAGGTGGAGATGTGACTCTACCCATCTCACGTGAGTCTTGATTTAGATAACTGGAGTCTTTAAAAGGGGAAACATTTTGGAGAAATGGCAGAAACAACATAGCCACAGAAACTTCACAGCAGAACTGACACTGAAGTGGACACATGGAGAACAGAGACGTGGATGTTTAGAGATGCTTGGAGCCCAGCAGATGTTGACATGAGATGTTAGGCAAGCCAGAATGGACAGAACCCCAGGGAAGCTGTTGAAGAAGCCTGGAGAGAAAGCTAGCAGATGCTGCCATGTGCCTTTAGTTGAGTAAGGTTCCCCTACAGGAACAGTGGCTGAAGGCATTGGAGCCCAGGAGCAAGGGACCAGCAGATGCCAGCCACGTGACTGCCCAGACAAATGTGTTCCTGACTCATGACCTTTCTTGAGTGAAGGTATCCTCTTGTTGGTGCCTTAATTTGAATACTTTCACTTCCTTACAACTGTAAACTTGTAACTTACTAAACTCCCCTTTTAAAAGCTGTTTCATTTCTGGTATACTGTATTCTGGCAGCTTGCAAACTACCACAGGGTAGTTAGTTACTCTCTGCCTAGCACATATGAAAATTCCAGACTCCTAGAGGAAAGCAGGTGTCCTGCGTAGACCACGTTATTTGTACAAACAATTTTGTCAGAGTGAACTATTCTTATCAGAGAAAGTGGGAACCCTCCTGAAATACAAGTTCCCAGATGCCAGCCAACAAACAGTCTACAAGCAGGTCCTTCTAAGGATGGAAATCTCAAGCCTGTTATATTAACTCTTTTTTGCACATAATAGAACTCAAAGTTTGCTCCCACCCCCTTGGCTTCTCACTATTCAGTGAGGCAACGTTGGAAACCAATGGACTTTGAGTAGTAACTCTGAAGTGCCATTCCTGGCTCTGCTGGTAGTTTGTTCTCTGACTTTGGCTAAGTTGCTTAGCCTGTGTGAACTTTACTTTCTTCTGTGAATTGGAGCTAATAATGTAACTACATAGGAATTTTGTGAAAGGCAAATTATTTTGTACATATATACACACAAATAAACACATAAAGATACATAACTTACATAGTATCACTTTTCCTTGAGTCCATTCATCCAACAATTGTTTATTGAGAAACTACTATGTCCCAAACGAATACTGTGATGGAATTTATAGTATAGTTGGGGAGAGAGATGTTACATTCAAATAATAACCTTGAAAATTAAGATATAATTAAAAGTTTGGGTAAATGCCCTGAAGATAGTGCAGTGAAAGTGTATGACGGGCAGGAACCTCTTCTAGTAGGGTCAGGGGACACCTTCCTGAGGCGATAGCACATGTGTAAGAATCTCACATAGGAGAAGGCAGTGGGTGTTACAGGAGATCAGATAAGGCTATTAGATAATGTTCTTTCATAGACCCTTCTCTTCTGGTGAAGTCAAAGAATCAAAAAAGTCAGTGTGGTTGGAGTAGAGAGAGCAAGGAGGAATAGATGAGGTTGGAGAGGAGAGAGCTAATCAAGGGCCACTTTATGGTAATGGACTTGACCACTATCTTGGAAGCAATGGAAGCCGTTTAAAAGTGTTTAGTCATTGGGTGACCTGATCAAATAGCTAACTGTTTTGGAAAGATGCCTCTGCCTGCTCAGTTAAAAATTAAATCCAGTTTTATTGATATGTGATATATTCACATATCATGTAATCATCCGAAGTGTACAATCAATGGTTCACAGTATCATCATATAGCTGTGCATTCAACATCACAATCAACTTTTTGTGAGTGTGAAAAATAACATAGGTACTAAAAAGCAATAAATTTCAGAGCACACTATAACAATTAGTTGTAGAACAGATTTCAGTGTTTGATACGGGTTTATGATTCCACAACTTTAGATTTTTACAGTTAGCTGCTCTAAGACACTGGAGACTAAATGAAATATCAGTATACTGATTCAGCAATCATACTCATTTGTTAAACCCTACCTTCTCTGTATAAGTCTACCATCTCCTTTGATCTTTCTCCCACTCTTTAGGGGTATTTGATCTATGCCCATTCTCATTTTTCATGTTGGAAGGGGCTGTCAGTAACATGGAGCAGGGGGACGGGGCTAGTTGACACCCTGGAGAGGCTGGCCCCTCTGCATTTCAGGACTTATCTGGTCTAGGAACCCGTCTGGAGGTTCTAGGTTTCTGGAAAGTAATGCTAGTGCATGGAACCTTTGCAGAATCTCATATAAAGCCCTAGGTGTTGTTTTGTTTGTTTGTTTGTTTTTTATTTGTGTGCATGGTCCGGGAATCGAACCTGGGTCTCCCGCATGAAAGGTGGACTTCACCGCTGAACTACCCGGGTACCCCTAGGTATTCTCTAGGGCTGGCAGGAATGGCTTTGGTTGGGGTTTCTCTGCTTGCTTTTGTAGAGATATGATTAGGTGGGTATTGCAGAAGCCAGGACTAGTGATAGTGGTAACATGGGTTAGAGTTATAATTTTCTTGGGGTTGGAGAGAAATGGGAAGATTTAAAAGGTCATATCCACGATTACACGCTAAATGATTTGAATGAGCAGCTGTATGTCGAACTTACATTCTCTTATCAGAACTTAGTTTCTTAACAGAGAACTAAGATTTTTCTAGCAGAGGAAGAGGTAGCTTCATAGTTCGGTAAGATTTGCACAATAACTGCAATCTGTACTACCTGTGCCTCTGTTGAGTAGAAATAATAATAATAATAAGATAATGTATAAGTGTGTGTCAGCCACTTTTCATATATTAACTCATTTAATCCTTACTCCAAACCTATGAGGTAGGCACAATTATTGCATATACTTTATAGATAAAAAGCAGAAGAGACACAGAGTATAAACTGTATAGCTGGGATTTGAACCCAAATAGTCAGTCTTCAGATCCATGCAGCCCCAGGCCAACTGTGACCTGCAGACCAAACTCTGGCCCATGGTATTTCTGCACATCTCTGCCGCCGACTAGTATCAGCTAAGAATGGTTGTTACAGTTTTTTTTTTTTTTGCATGGGCAGGCTCTGGGAATCAGACCTGGGTCTCTGGCATGGCAGGTGAAAATTCTACCACTGAGCCATGGAAAGGAAGGGTTTTTTTTTTGTTTTTGTTTTTGTTTTTGTTTTGGCATGAGCATGCCTGAGGAATTGAACCTGGGTCTTCCTGGTTGTTACATTTTTAAAGGGGTGTAAAGAACAGAAGGAAAAGCATGTGGCAGAGAGTGTATGTGGCCTACAATGCCTACAATATTTACTCTTTGGTCCAGCAAAATTAAGAACCTTTGCACTTTACTAACTGTTTAATCCCCTCCCCTCCCGTTCATGCTGTTGGTGAGGAAGGGGTTCAGCCCTAAGGTTATGGGGGTGTCTGAATGCACAGTTGCTGACACTGGATAGATGAGATTGAGAGCAGTTCGTTAGTCACATATGCTCGCAGCCTGGGATAGGGGGCACTGCCCACCAAAAAGGTCACAGGGGGACCTGAGTGAATAGAGTGGATATCAGTGGCTCTGGGAGGCAGGTTTATGGTATCAGGAGCATGGGCTGGGAGGCTGCTCTGTGAGGATGTGATTGGCTTGTTTGAATAATCCTGGACAAGCAGGGAATTGACATTCACTACTCAGAGATAAGCGGGGATTGTCCCTGGTTCCCCCATCAAAGGGGTCGTATAGCTAAGAGACCTTATCTGCAGGAGCAGAATGGGGAGGGGAATTTGTGTTTAGACCATTTCAAGATTCTCCTGATTATACCACATGTCAAGGCAGTACATACTTTTGGGTCTTAATCTTAGGACTACACTATAATGTATTTCTTAGCTAGAAATTTGAGTTCCATCAATATTTACAGATGGAGGAGATGTCCAAGCCATACAGTGAATTAGTTGCAGGGTGAGAACAGAGCTCCTTCTGTGGTTGAATTCTTTGCAATGAAAAGTTAAACACTGGTCCGTGTTTAGAGAAAGTTGCTTAGGAAGATAGTGGATCATCCTTCTGTAGTGAGATCAGAGGAGTTGGGTTAGCTCTGAGTTACTTGAAGTTTATCAATCAACAATGGAATTCAGATGGATTTTATATGCTGCATTGGAATTTGGTGCTAGAATATTAGCAAACGAGGTTCTGTAAGAAACTATGTGTTTTTTCTTTCTCTTTATTAGAGAAGTTAGGGATTTGCAGAGCAATCATGCATAAAATACAAGATTCCTATACACCACCCATCACCAACACCGTGCATTCGTTTGGAACATTTGTTACAATTGATGATAGTATATTTTTATTAGAGCCATTGTTTGTGTAATATAGTTCCACAAATTTTTGAAAAAGATTTTTCTCTTACCATATTTACATTCTAATATTTCCCTGTTTTAATCACATTCAGATGTATATTTCAGTGTTAGTAGTTGTGTTTATAATGTGCTACCATCAGCACCATCTATTACCAAAACATTTCCATCTTTCCAAATAAGACCCCTGTACGTTTTAAGCCTTAACTTCCTGGACCCTGTACCAACCCCATTCATTGATAACCTGCATTCTGCTTTCTCACTCTATGAATTTTTTTATTCTAATTGTTTCAAATCTGTGAGAACATAAAATAATTGTCCTTTCATAACTGGCTTATTTTATTCAATGTAATGTCTTCCAGGTTCATCCATGCTGTGGCACATATCAGGATTTCTTTCCTTTTTATAGATGAACAATACTCCATTGTATGTATATGCCACATTTTATTTATCCATTTGTAGGTTGATGGACACTTGAGTTGCTTCCATCTTTTGGCAATTATGAATAATGCCACTATGAACATTGGTGTGCAAATATCTGTTCGAGTCTCTGCTTTCAGATTTTTGGGGTATATACCTATTGGTGGGATTGTGGGTTCACATGGTAGTTCTATACTGAGCTTTCTGAGGAACTGCCAAACTGTCTTCCACAGTGGCTGCACCCTATTACACTGCCACCAGCAATGAATGAGTGTTCCTATTTCTCTGCATCCTTTCCAACACTTGTTATTTTCCTTTCTTTTAATAACTGCCATTCTGCTGGGTGTGAAATGGTATTTGTATTTCCCTGATTTCTAATGACGATGAACATCTTTTTGCATGCTTTCTGGCCATTTCTGTGTCTTCTTTGGAGAGATGCCTGTTTAAGTCTTTTGGCCATTTTTTAATTGGTCTGTTTTGTTGTTATGTTGAAAGATTTCTTTACATATTCTGGATATTAAATCCTTTATCAGATATTCAGTTTCCAAATATTTTCTCATATTGTGTAGGCTGTTTTTTTGGGGGGGGCGGGATACATGGTCTGGGAATTGACCCAGTCTCCTGCATGGAAGGCAAGCATTCTACCACTGTGCACCCTGTTATTTTATTTTCATGATTAAGCCTTTTAAGGAAAAAAAGTTTTTAATGTTGATGAGGTCTCATTTATCTATTGTTTCCTTTGTTACTTGGGCTTTGGCTATAAAGGCTAAGAAACCATTACCAAACACAAGGACTTGAAAATGCTTCCTTACATTTTCATCTAAGAGTTACATAGTTCTTGCTCTTATATTAGGGTCTTTGATCCATTTTGAGTTGAATTTTGTATATGGTGTAAGATAGGGGCTCTTTTTTTTTGCTAATGGAGATACAGTTTTCCCAGCACAGTTTTTTTTGAAGAAACTCTTTTTTTCCCAATTGAGTGTTGTTTGTCCCTTTGTCAAAAGTGAATTGGTCATTGTTTCAGTTTGTTAATGCTGCAGGAATGCAATATACCAGAAATGGATTGGGTTTTACAAAGGGGATTTATTAGGTTACAAACTTAGAGTTCTAAGACCATGAAAATGTCCCAATTATAGTGTCAACAAGAGCAACAAGAGGATACCTTCACTCAGGAAAGGCCGATCACATCCAGGGTTTCTCCATCTTTTGGGAAGGCACATAGTGACATCTGTTTTACTTCTTTGCTGACTTCTGTTTTCAAGTGGGTCTCTCAGCTTCTGGCATCTCCTGGGACATTTTCCTTCTGCATCTTCAAATGTCTGTGTTATCTTCAAAATGTCCCTCTCTTAAAAGACTCCAATAAGTGGATTAAGACTACCTTGAATTTCTCCATGGAAACAATCTAATCAAAAGGTCCCGCCCCAAATTGAGTGGTTTACATCTCCATGGAAATAACTTAATCAAAAGGATCCACCCAACAATAAATTTGCCCCCGAAAGATTGGATTTGAAGAACATGGCTTTTCTAGAGTACAAAACAGTTTCAAACAGCACAGCCGTAAATGGGAATGTTGATTTCTGAGTTCAGCATTGTTCTATATGTCTGACCTTGTGCCAATACCATGCTGTTTTCATTACTGTGATTTTGCAGTAAGTTTAAGATCGTGAAGTGTGAGGACTCCAATTACATTTTTCTTTTACAAAATGGCTTTAGCTCTCTAGAGCTCCTTATCCTTCCATATAAATTTCATGACTGGCTTTTCCATTTCTGCAAAGAATGTTGTTGGAATTTTCATTGGGATTGCATTGAATTTGTATATTGCCTTGGGTAGTATTGGCATCTTAACAATATTTAGCCTTCCAATCCATGAACACAGAATGTACTTCCATTTTTTTAGTTCTTCTTTATTTTATTTTTAGTAATGTTTTGTAATTTTCCAGGTACAATTCCTTTAGATCCCTGGTTAGATTTATTCCTGGATATTTGGGTCTTTTAGTTGCTATTGTAGATGGCATTGTTTTCTTGATTTCCTTCTCAGATTGCTTGTTACAAGTGTATAGAAACACTGTTGATTTTTGCATGTCGATATTCTACCCCACCACTTTGCTGAATTCATTTATTAGCCCTTGGAGCTTTGTCATGAATTCTTCAGGATTTTCTGCATATAAAATCATATCATCTGCAAATAGGGAGAGTTTTACTTCCTCTGTTCCAATTTTGATGTCTTTTCTTTTTCCTACCTAATTGCTCTGAGAAGAGCTTCCAGTACAATCTTGAGTAACAGTGGGTGATGGTGACTGTACTTGTCTTGTTTCTGAAATCGGAGGGAAGGCTTTCATTCTTTCACCGTTGATTAAGATGTTAGCTGTGGGCTTTTCATGTATACCCTTTATCATGTTAAGGAAGTTTCCTTCTAGTCCTGGTGTTCTGTTTTTATTAAGAAAGGGTGCTGTGTTTTGTCAAATGCCTTTTCTGTATCAGTTTAGTGGATCATGTAGATCCCCCCCTACATTCCATTAATGAGATGTATTCCATTAATTTATTTTCTTACAATGAATTGGCCTTGCATACCAGGGACAAATCCCCCTTGATCATGGTGTATAATTCTTTTAATATGCTGTGGGATTCAGTTTGCTGATATTTTGTTGAGAATTTTTGCACCTATATTCATAAAAATTATTTGTCTGTAGTTTTCTTTTTTGTGTGTGGAATTTTCATCTGGTTTTGGTATGAGAGTGATGTTGGCTACATGGAATGAAATAGGGAGTGTTTCCACTTTCAGTTTTCTGGAAGAATTTGAGCAGAACTGTAGTTCAGTGTTTGGTTGATTTCTCCTGTGAAGCCATTCTGGTCTTAGGCTTTTCTTTGCTGGGAGGTTTTTGATCGCTGAGTCAATTTCTTTACGAGTAATTGTTTATTGAGATCATCTATTTCTTCTTGAATAAATGTAGGTAGTTTGTGAGTTTCTATGAGATTGTTCCATTCATCTGTTTTATGTAAATTATTGGCATACAGTTGTTCACAGTATCCTCATGTAGTCCTTTTTATTTCAGCCGGGGTCAGTAATGTCCCTCATTTTCATTTCTGATTTTCCTTACTTCTATCCTCTTTCTTTTTTTATTTGTTGGTTTAGCTAAAGGTTTGTCAATTTTATTTACCTTTTCAAGGAACCATTTTTTAAAAATGTTCTCTACTTTTTTCTATCATTCTTCTCTTTGGAAGATTAGGGATTTTGCATAAAGTTTAAGCCTCTTTTTTTAATTATAGGAATTTTCAAACATGTCCAAGAATATCCATCTTCAGTAGTCATAAACATATGGCCAGTCTTGTTTAATTTTTATCTTCTTCCATCATTGTCTCTCAAATACCCTATGTAAAGTTAATATGAATCACCGTCATTATATAATTGCATGGGTAAATTTCAGTATGTGCCTCTAGATTGTAAGGACCCTTTTTAAAAAAATTACATCTAATGCCATTATCATGTCAAAAATGGTTTCTAAGTATTAACAAATATCCAAACAGTATTCAAATTTCCTTAATTTTGTCACAAATGTGCTTTTGCAGTTAGTTTCTTGAGATCCAGACCCAACTAAAGTTGTGGTTGAATTGATTCTTAATTCAATTAATATATTAGAACTATATTCCTTTACCTTCAGTTATTTCTTTTTTTAATATAGGCCTTTTACCCTATAGAATTTCTCATATTTTGGATTTTATTGGCTGTATCTGTTTTCTCTCACTTACCTAGTGTTTCTGTTCCTTTATTTCTGGTAACCTTGTAGTTTAAAAGTGTATCAGATTCAGGTTAACATTTTGCAAGAATACCTTATAAATGCCGAGAAAGATGAATTCTTGAATTGTAGATAAAAGCAAGTTAGTGGAACATGTTAGCACAAAAAGTTACTTATTTATTTGGTTTGACCTTCTGTAATTGGTAACACTATTGGGAAAAAGTAGGAATCCTTCTTTGTTGTATAGGATTGTTAGATAATGGTCAGACTGCATTTTTCTTTTAAACTGCCCTTTCTGAGTCATTGGATTTCATAACATTTCTGTCTACCCAAGGGTCTGGCTAACATAACTGCCCTATTTAGAGATTAGAGATGACAAAATCCTCACCACTAATTTTATACTGGAAATGGCAAGTGTTCAAATCTGTCCAGTCAAAATCTAATCTTGGTAACTAATTTGTATGATTTATGTAGAAAGAGAAAGCTATCCTTAAATAAGTCATTTTATTACAGAGAAAAGAGATTTCAAAACGGAGAATTCTTTACTTTTACAAAATAAAATTTGATATTTCCCGTATCAAAATTTGTATGCATAATAATGTGTCAGATTTTCATAATCATTTAAGTCCTGTTTTGAAACTTTGTAAATGAAATCTTGCTTTAAAAATTAGAATGGCTAATTAAGAAAGTACTCTAAAGTATATTTTCTTGAGCTTCACAACTTTAATGGAAATTATTTTCTTAAATATTAATACTTATAATGAAAGCTATGTAAGAAGTACCTCTTTCTTGAAAACTATTTCGTGAATTTGATATTTATCTTCAGGAGAAAAAGTTTCTTTTCTTTCTGATTAATGAATGTCTAGATTTGTTTTTCTTCATGGGCATTACACTTATTTATATTTTATTTTATAAATTATTTTCAAAATTTCATGGAGAATTACCATTGTTCATATAAATTATTTTTAACTGATCCCATAATGAGTTAATACTGTTTTTAATGATTGCCTGTGGATTGGAGGCTGTTTAAAAGCTTTTGAATTTTTCTTATTGGTAACAGACAAATGATCATTGAATGTTATGACTTAGTGCTTAGAAAGTTTGAAAATATGCTACTTTTGGTTTCTTAGTTCAGATGCTTTCATAAGTCCACATATTAAGAGAAAAAGTCCCAGCTCCTTGCCATTTGCTAATGTATTTGTTTCTTTTATCCCTTGTTCAATAAAGCATTTTTGATAAGCATTTTTCTGTTTCCAAATAGTTTAGGTATTTTGAAATAACTCTTCAGATCAACCCTTTTCTACAAGGAAGGGCAGTTACGTTGGATTGAAATAATAATCATCTATTGTAAAATGGCAAGAAAAGCTGCATACTTGTAAGAGCAATACTGAATTTGGTTCCCTTTATTCATTAAAAAACACTGACTGTTATTTAACTGTTATGGATTTTTCAGACTTTTCATATACAAAAATATATGAATAGGAGGAAAAAATTAAGATTCTGTTACAAAGTATTTTCTCTTAATTCATCATAGTTTATTTTAAAGAATTTCATTCAGTGGCATGGTCTAGTCTTTTTTTTTTTCACATTAGTGTTTTGATGACTGTAATGCACTTCAGAATCTCACTGATGTTTCTGATAAATCAGTGCTAATTTATAGGTGATAGAGAAGCTAATGAATTAGATAATGTCTAAGAGAGTCTCAACCTTTGCGAACAAAAATTTTGTATATTTTATGGAACTTTTTATCTGGTGTTGAACACTCTTTTGAACGACATGCTTTTCCTAAACATCAACCCACTTCCTTACCATTAAAATAATCGTTTGGCAATTCATCCCCTGGCAGTTTAAATTACCATTTTTTTTAAATAGCTCTTTGTTTAGTCTTGGGTAGTTTAACAAACTGAAGTGTTCCCATCAGTTTAATGAGGTCTCTAATCATTACAGTGGCTTGTAAAATGCTACCATTTAATGCCTTTGTAAACTGTTTTATGTGATTTCCTTTGTCTTTGCAGATAAATTATTAGTCATAACTGTAGCAACAAAAGAGAATGATGGATACCACCGATTTATGCAGGCAGCCAAATACTTCAATTATACTGTGAAGGTATGGCATATCTTTTAATTCATGAGGATGCTAAAATATGTACCTAATGACCTAACATACATCTTTCATCATAACAACATCTGAAATTCACGCAAAAAGATAAAACTTGGCTACATAATTGCTATCAGTTTATATACAGATGATGATTTTAAAGATGTAGTTGATCGCATTTACATTCTGCCACTCAGCCAATAACTTCTTAATATTGCTAATGCTTTGCTATGAACACATTCTATAAAACAGTAGAAACAACGTGTGTGTGTGTGTTTCCTTTGGGGATGTTTAAAACCCATTGTAACTAAGATTTGGCAGTGTTTTTCCCCCACCTTAAAAAACTCTATCTGTAATGTGTTTGTCTGCCACAATGTATTTCTTTGTTTTCAGAGAATTGCAAACATGACTGAAAGGATAGGAAACATTTCCTGTTACTTTGTCAGCAGTTATATTTTCCTATTTTTCTGGTTTGTATTTAAAGTACTTGAGAGCATTATAAAAGTATACAGGAGTTTCAAGAATTATGACCTGACTTAGGAATCAAGTATTTTTTTTTTCCTTTCTAGAATCATGATTTAGTGAAACATGTAAAGAGTGGTTGCTTCAAAAAACTATTACAAGTTGCTGATGACTTGCAGTTTTATGATACTATCATAATTCAAGTTTTGCTCAGAGACGAAATGTTCATTTCATTTATAGGTCATTGGTCAAGGAGAAGAATGGAGAGGTGGCGATGGAATGAATAGCATTGGAGGGGGCCAAAAAGTTAGATTAATGAAAGAAGTTATGGAACATTATGCCAATCAAGAGGATCTGGTTGTGTTGTTTACTGAATGGTAAAAGAATTTGTTTCTTTCAAAAGATTTTTAAATTCAATTTTATTGAGATATATTCACACACTTTATAATTGGTCCAAAGTATATAATCGGTGGCTCACAGTATCATCACATAGTTGTGCATTCATCATCAGTCAATTTTAGAACATTTTCATTATGACAAAAAAGCAGTAAAAATAAAAAAGGAAACCCAAAACATCCCATACCCTTTATCCCCTCCCCATTATTTTTTATTTTTTTAATTTTTAGCATTTTTTTCACGCACTATCTAATCCATCTTAAGTGTGCAATCAATAGCTCTTGGTATAATCCCATAGTTATGCATTCATCACTACAGTTAATATGAGAACATTCTCATTTTTACCAAAGGAAAAAACCCTATGCCTGTAAGCCCCCCTATTATTGATATTAGCTCTGGTGTTGTGCTTTTGTCTCCACAATGTCTCCACAATGTCACTCTTTATTATAGACCTTAGTTTACAGTAATTGTGTTTTCCCACATACCACCCCTTTTATTAACGCCTTGTAATAGTAACGTCTGTCTGTTCTAGTTCACTTAAGAACTTTCTTATATTTATACAGTTAACCACCATCAGTGTCCACTCCAGGTTTCTCTAAGCTTTACAGTCCCAGCTCTTATCTCTAACTTTCTTTCCGGTGACGTACTCAATTCCAGCCTTCCCCTTTTAGTCATCCCCCTCATACTCATCTTTTGTTCATTACACTTACAGTATTCAACAGATTTTTAAGAGTATGTATTAAATCGTTTTTTAAAAAGTTGACATTTGTATTTCTTGATGATGTGTTAAATAGTGTAGTACCAAAGAATCAGTATCTCGGAAAGTTGATTTTACTCGTGGAACTATGGTCTGACATAGTTATGTACTATAATAGAAACTGCATTATTATAAACATTAATGGGAAAATGTGACGTGAGCGAGTTTTTTTTAAATTGATGTTTTAATGTTGAATTAGAGTTAGTTTATGATGATGTAGAGGTTTTCTGTTTTGTATGGTCATATGTGGTATTTCAAAAGGATATTTCAAAAGGAAATAGATCATTTTAAGTTATAAATAACATGTGAGACATAAGAAAGCCTGTGTTAGGAATAAGAACCTTTTCCAGGTGGAACTATCATTTTGCATACTACTTAACTCTCCTACTTAATTTGAAGTATCCACTGCTTTTCCTCATCTCCTGTTTCTTACATGTTTTTATAATGCAAAGTAATCGTGAGCTGTCTTATTGCCAACTCTTGCCTTCCAGTCTTGTAATCTTTTTCTTTCCTTTTCATTTTTTTGGGGGGCAGATATCATTGATTGCTCACCCTAAGTTCCCTTGCATTTTCTTTTCTAACTTAGAAAAGACTCTTTATATCTCTCTATATATTTGAAAATCCCAAAACACATATTATTGTTGATTAAAAGTAAGAGGAATGTTTTGTTTTGTTCTTTTTTGCATGGGCAGCACCAGGAATCAAATCCGGGTCTCCAGCATGGCAGGCAAGAACTCTGCCAGCTAAGCCATCATGACCTGCCCTAATTCACTGATTTATGAGAGTAATGTTTTTAATGCAAATGTGTAAATAAGAAGGACATAATTTAAAAATTTTTTTGAAGTGTATGATATAATACATATACAAAGCAAAGAAAGAAAAAGGCGATAGTTTTTAAAGCACTCGTAAACAAAGAGTTACAGGACAGATTAGAAAGATATAAATTTTGAAGTGAAAGTAGACATAATGAATTTCCAGTGCTGTCAGTACTTAAAAGTTTTGAAAGAATCTATAATACATGGTCTTTAGAATTCCCCTGATGTCTTCTAGGCCAAAATTAAAGTTCTACTTATAGGTACCTATTCTAGGAAGATGAGATGTGGTATAACAGGTGTTAGCCTGTGTACTGGAAATTTTTCTGCAGACTCTATTATATCTTTCACCTTTGGTAAAAGAGTAGACGTTCATAATAACAGCTTAGAATGACATTATAAATCATGTATTTCTTTTACTCTATTGACACTGAAGGCAGACAGTCAGACCTAGTTATCATACATGACAAGATTTTTGCATTCTGTTTTTGTTTTTAGCAAAACATAACAAAGTTTGCATTCTTGTGAGTGAAATTAGATGCAAACTAAATGTTGCCGTGAAACTGACTCTGTGCTATGAACTGTAAAATACAAACCAGCAGAGTCCCAGGCCCTAAAATAAGCATATGGTGGAATAATTTATCCAGATTACTGAGTAATCCATTAATTTACTAGGACATCCAGTAAAATTTTTTTTTTTTTTTTTTACATGGGCAGGCACCAGGAATCGAACCCGGGTCCTCGGGCACAGCAGGCAAGCGTTCTTACCTGCTGAGCCACCATGGCCCACCCCAGTAAAAATTTTTAGTTACTATGTCCTTTCTTTCTCTAGATTTAAGAAAAAAAATTCAGAAGAAATGTAATTAAAGATAGTCTTGGTGCAACTATTAGAGTTTGAATCTGAACAGAGAAGAAATTTACATTTTCATTGGCTGGTAACATGTGTAACACTATTCATCAGAATGCAAGTGCATTTCATTTTAAAGACGCCCAGTATTTGAAATACTTGAAAGGCATGTTAGAAAGTAGTTATTGGCCTTACCAAAAGAGTATTTCCTTTATGGAAGCATCTTCTCAAAGATTTCCATATATAAACTCCCCAGTTCATTAAAGTATTTGTTTAAAGACAATTAACTCTGACCTTGAGGTAAGATAAAGGAATTTGAAATTAATAAGCTATTGACAACCAAAGATACAGCAGGGAAGAATAAACTTAAAAAAATAGAGTGGTAGTCAGTGTTAATATTACAGAGGTCGGTGTATAGTTAGAATGAATGTGAAGTCAAGGCATTATTTCAGCAGTTATCTAGGAAGTTGTAGTTTGGGAGCTTGGTCCAAGCTAAATAAACACTGGCTGAAAAAGGAAGGATATTGGTAGTCACACAAATTTCTGCTGTTTCCCAATATGCCTTATCGCTTTGACTATATATGGCCAATAGCTATTCAGTTATCATGTGGAATTGCTGTGTGTGGCTCTCATACAGTGAAGCTGGGGGCTGTGTGTGGTTTACATATTGTTAGGGCTGAATGATAGATGCAGTAAATTTTTGGTAACAATAAATCCCAATACAAGATGGAGGAATAGACTTGGATGAGGGGAAACATGGCTTTGCAAGTGTTTTTAAAGATTATTTTTTTCTTTATCGTTTGGAGAAATGAAATGACTTTTGTTGGCGGTGGGGGGGTAGCGGTGCATGGTTCGGGAATCTAACCCGAGTCTCCCGCATGGAAAGCAGGCATTCTACCACTGAACCAAGTGTGCACCCAAAAATGACTCTTAAGGCATAAGAACATCCAGATTCTTTTCGTCACAAAGGATTGAAAACATTCAAAAATTGAACTTTCACTAAAAACAAACGAACATGAGCATGATGTTGTTTCATCTGCTCTCTTGTATGTCATCAATACGTATTTTTTTCTTTTGACTGCTCATTAAATACTATTTTGCTGAAATACCTGTGAGTATGTTTTCCACTCAACAGTCAATATATGTGCATTTAGCACAAACTGTGATTCAGATTCTGAACTTTTGACACTATAGAGAAAAAAATCCCCTCAAAGAATTCTCATTGATAGAATACTAGTTCTGCAAACAAAACGGAGCACACAGAATTTTGAAGAAAAATGTATGACTTCAAGAAATGTTGAAGGTTATGATAATCTCTTTAGAATGATTTACCTTTAAGAAAATAGTGACGGGTTATGCTTTTGTTGCATTATGTTTTAATTTCATAGTTTGTGAAAATACCATTTTAATCTCTTATTAAATTATTATTGGAATTATAATTTATGCCTATCATCCTAAAGGTGACCATGTTACATGTATTCTCTGAAATAAACATTTTATGCCTCTCATATTTCAGGTTATATACCCAGTATGCCTGCCTTTCTTTATAGTTTTATATAGCTTTTACAGAAGAGTAACGTTTTCTGAAAGCAGAGCTTTCTGAGTTCTATGTTTATAATTTAACAAACAAATGCAGATTTCTTTAATGGACTTCTCCTTCCTGGCAGTGATGACAGCTTAAACATGCTGAAACAAAGAACCCAGTCATTAGCTGTGGACAGCTTTTCCTGATATTAGTATGAAGGAAAGTCAAAACACACCGTAGTTTCCAGCTTTTATACTGTTCCTTTTTTTAAAAGGAAAGGTTGAAATCATTAGCTGTCATGTAAATTAAGCAGTCACATATATTGCACTGCCTTCTGACTCATCTAAAATAGTGTGCACTATGTTTTGGAATTAAGTAGAAAATAAGGCTTTTTTTTAAAGAACATGTTCTTGGTAATATTTTCTGGATGAGGAGGAGCAAGAGATGATCTGTAAAAGAAGTGTTGGATATTCACATCTGTGTAGATTGATTCTTTGTGGGTACTGTTGGGCGGAATGGATTTGGAATTTGTCTGACTATGATGTATATATGTATGCATTCATTCATTCCCAAACCACGTTGTCTAGTCCTTGACTTTTGTGTTTTTCAGTAAATATATATATTGAGCATCTGTTATGCACAAAATATGGTACTGCTGTGGCTTTGGATGCAGTTTTCTATGTTCAGCTTTGTATGGTTGTAGCTGCATGTCACAGGTACCTAATAATAAGCACTGGGGATTGGCAAAAAGGTTTCTTTATTCCCTTAGTGATTTAATAACCCTTATTGGTCATTAAATTCCATCATATTTGAAAGTTCTAATGTTGCAGAGACAAAGTTATCTTTTTAATGCTAGATGGCAGCTTTTAAAATTAACTACTTGTTTTACAAAGTGACCGACCCAGCAACAAATCATGACTCGCAGCCCTGCAGATAGCTGGCAGCTTGGACTGCCGCCACCCTGATCTCCTTGCTGCCGCCTCTGTGCGGGGGTGTCCTAGCACTGGGACGCTCTCAAAAACCCTGTGCAGAGAAAATGACCCTCCAGCGAGCAGTGTCTACATAAACTGCCATCTCTCCCTGGTTTCAGTAAGGATTTTATATTCACTAAATGAAATGATACACCATTTGGAGGAAAATCCCCCTGTAATAATTAGCTTTTATGACAGCACCCACTTTAGGACAGTGCAGCGGTGGCTTAGTGACAGAATTCTCACCTGCCGTGCCAGGGTTCAAATCCCGGAGCCTGCCCATACCAAAAAAAAAAAAAGTAGCACCCACTTGAGACCAACTCTTTTCCCTCCCTTCAGAATTCCTAAAATATATTTCATCATTTTCTGCTGTGAGTTTATTATAATATATTCTGCAGATTTAATGGGTGGGCATTTTCAACTTTTATTAATTAACGTATTTATTTGAGAGGGAGCACCATAATATTGGTTTGTGGTCTAAATTATTTCTGGAAATATGAACCTGCATTTGAGATGAAGACGGATGGAAGACTGAATTATCAGGTGTGCTGTTGCTTCTGCATACCAGTGACATTAGACTTTAGCTCAGCTTTTAGCCATCAGCCTCTTTGGGATGATTCTCATTGCTGGTTTAAAGGATTAGATTGCAGAGAAACAGACAGACAAGATTAGGGAACACTTCTGCTGCTTTCTTTTCAGGCTACACATTAGTTTTTGCTGTCTCTTGAGACTAGAGATGATTCACCCCTTCATTTATTTACTCATTTCAACAAATATTTACTATCTTCAAAATACAGAGTCATAGGAATATACTGATTAGTAACAAAGTTCTTGATCTGGCACATGAGGGAGAAATGTCCAGCTTAGAATGAGGTAGACACACTTAACACGAAGAGCAGAAAACAAAATATTCTGTTAAAGCAGAGAGGAATAGAGCTGTGGAAGTTAAGAGGAGAGGAATAATCTTTCTGCTTGGGGTAATATGGAGATGTTTTTAGAGAAGGTAGCATTTGATACAGGACTTAAAGGTGGACAGATTTGGTCACAATCAAGGAGAGGCATTCTAAGACAAGCAAGAAGAAACAGATCAAGTGTTTCAGTTCGGTGTTAGTATCAGTTATTTAATGGAAGGTTATTAACATGAGGCTGATTCATTTAGACTTTATTTTGTAGGTCTGGCCCCCTCCTTGTTTTTGTGAGTTGTTTTGATGGTACCCAGCTCTGCTTATTTGTGTACTTGCCTTTTGACTGCTTTTGCAAAGCAATTGTAGAAGTGAGTTTTTGCAACAGAGGCCATGTGGCCACAAAGCCTAAAATATTTTCTGTAAAGGGCCAGATCTTTTCAATATTTGCCAAGGCCTGCTATTGCCATGGTTGAGAACACTGATTCTTTCTGGGGACTGGCACAGAACCATGTTCAGGAGAGTTTTTGTGACATTTTCCTGAGTTTCTCAGGGGAGTATCTGGTTAGAAGTGGGGAGTATATGGGTAGTGTGGAGGCCAGTAGGATTCTAGAATTCGTCTAGTCCAGTGCCTCTGAGCAGGAGTGCAGAGGACTTGAACGCTAAACACATTAAGTAGGAGGAATCAGTAAGATTTGGCAAAATATTTGATGCAGAGGCCATGCATGGAAAAGGGAAGAGTCAAGGCTGAATTAAAGACTTCGAATCTGGTGACCGAGTGCTTGATGGTGCCACAGAAATGGAACACAGAAGGACGAACACTTGTAAAAGTCTCAATGACCTGTTGGAGATAGAACACTGACATGTCCAGTCAATATGGTAGAAAACTCAATAAGGAACCTTATGGTTTTTGCAGGGCCCAGGAATATTCACCACAGTTAAATGTGGAAAGTTTTATTTTATCTTTCATATTTAAATGTACCTACATCCCATGAAAAGTATTTTTATGACTCTTGTGTATTTTTTTTTATAATTTGGCTATTTGAGTTTTTATGGCCCAAACAATTTTAAGTAGAAAAACTTTCTTGCCCTTTGAAAAGTTTAAAATCTGTTCAAATAAGTTTTCTAGAGTACTTTTAAACACAGAGCTAACAACAAAATGGGAAAGGTTTCTGTAACCTTGAATTTTTACTCCAATTCAAATTCTTATTTGAATTATGGGAAGATATTTTTTGCTTCCCTTTTACTTCAAATAATTGCTTCTTGATTATAAAGGTAATTCATGCTTGTTGATACTATAGTATAAAAGTAAAAGTTGCTGTCACTCTTTCCTTTCAAGCAATAAGTTTTTGTTAGTACTTTGAGATATGCTTTATATACTTCAGTAGGCTTTCAAAGACAGACTCTCACTTTCTAAATGTGCATTTCTAACTTTTGTGTATATTTGATGCTACCTGCAAAATTTCTGACTTAGTGCAGCCCAAATCTTCATGTGTATGATTCCCTGACATAATATGCTCCTTTTTTCTGTGCCATCTCCATACTGTGTATTGGAATTCCTCTGCAACTCAGGTGACAGTCCCTGCCTCAGAGGGTTTTGTGTTTTGCCTCACCTCTCGTGGCCCAGTTTCCTATAAAACTGATCTTATTTCTTAATCTTCATTATTAAGAAAATAATTCAAAATTGGTTTAACAACTAGTAGTATTATGGAAAATATTTATGTTTGAAATGATAGAATTGTTTCAGGAAGTAATATTCTCCATTGTACTGAGGGTATCAGTGTTTATTTAGAAGTAAAACAGAGACTGGATAAATTTTATAAGTATTATTTTGTGACGTGAGATGAATTCAATTTGTAAATAAGCAGACAAGAAGAAGTTGGTATGAGGTATCAGTCAGAGTAGATTTTCTGATTTAAAATTTACTTAAACAATCCATAGCTGGCTAAAAATAAAACTACAGATTGGTATAAATTTCAGGGTGAGTTGGTCTCTTATCTCTCTCCCTGTCCTCCTCCAGTCCCTCTCCTATAATAATAATGTTAACTTCTGTTAGCTTTGAGTGTTTGCAATGTGTCAGGTTTTATTCTTGAATTTTAATTTTTTTTGCCAATAACTTGATGAAATAGGTACTGCTCACCCCCCCTCCTCACATTTTATAGATAAAGGAACAAAAGCACAGGGAGGTTAAATAACTTGTCTAAGGCAACTGAGGGAGCAAGTGGCACAGCCAGGAATAGATTCTGGCTTCATAATTCAAAG